>WEIT01017696.1:458972-499708 GCA_013389985.1 Dryoscopus gambensis
TGTTTTCTTTCCTCATGGCTTAAAACTGATGATCTGTTTCATAATATGAAATGCAAGCAGATTCTCCAACCACATTCACATAGCTCTGGTAAATCGCCTCTGAGCACCTCAGCATAAATCGAGCGCAGGGCTGCAAACATGAAGGGTAAAACCCTTCTGCTACTGAAACAATGTCAAATTTGCCTCCAACATACATTATACTTAGATAAAAGTGCTTGCTGGAAATGTACCAGGGGAAAGCACGTAATTCTCTCAATATGTGAAGCCTAATGCTCTGCAGTTTTACTTCGTAACAATAGACATGGCATTGACCTGTCAGTGAGCAGGGCAGTATATTGAATCTGTTCTAATTTAGAAGTTTCACGTGGAAAAAAGAGTAACTGAGCAGAAAACAATTGGCCAAGTGCCTTCTACCTGATAATTTTTTACTGTTTTCCTTGAAGCTTGGTGGAGTTCACGCAGATCTCTGTTTCCCTGGCAGATGGCAAACACACCAAGAAAGTGTACAAAACGAGTTTGCTCTTCCAAACGGGAAAAAGTAGGAGCAAAACCCAATCAGGGTGCATACCACTGTGGTTCATGTGGTATTTGTTGACTCTGGAGCAAATTGCTTGCTGCCACCACCTCCAGCTTCTAGTGCTTTATTGCATATAAAATCCAAAATAATTTATGCCACAGCCTTACCCAGTAAGTAATATTTCAGGCATATGACTTGAGAATAATGGGCATCTTGCCCAGCTGAGGCATAAGTCAGGCCTTACAGGATTGGCCCTAGAATATACAATCCACAATTTCTACAAAGACAAATAAGAAATGTTCTTTCTTGTGGTTTTGGGCTGCTATATTTAATATGGCTTTCAAGGCACTTTTGTACCTCAAATTGTTAGCTTACTGATTGCATCAAAAATTACAATCTAACTCATCCTCTCTTATATTTTGTTGCAAATAAAACTCCAACTGACATGACCAAGAGGTTTACTCAAGATGGCAGAAATTAAAAAATGAAGACAGACATCTAACATAAAAAAGCTCCCCTTTATAGTGAGAATTGCGGTCTTCCTGGAAAATATGCAGAAGACTTGAGGAATGAAATCTACATATTTTTTTACAGGCACCTTTAGCCAAATTGATGCCTCCAATGTGTCATACTCAAGTTCCAGATTTCTGTATTTCCTCCAATTATCTTTTTAAGTCATACAAAATTCATGTCGTCACCTACAATATCTATCAGAGATTTTTAAATGAAGGCAAGGGAGGAGAGGCAGGCATGAGGAGGACTTCTGTTAACGGCCATCTCCTTATCCTACATAGCCACACCAATGAGCTATGACTCTGAGGTAGGTATGGGCAGGGATGGACACTGCATCAGACATCAAATCTGGAGAAAAGCACACAAGGAACTCTGCATCCCTGCGGGGAGGAACCGAGCAAGGGCACAGAACTGTTTCTCATGGCCAACATCCATCTTCCTCTCTATATATTTTTATATGCATGCATATATAATAGATGTGTATTCTAAGCAATGAATATGAGAAACAGTTCTTTCTATTTAAAAATTAAAAACCCACGCCACTTGCAGTATGTTTCTTCCACTAGAGGCTGGAGGAGAAATTGTGTTGTCATGAGGAAGTGAGTGCACCACCTCAGCTAGATGAGCTAAAACCAGATGCAGAAAACATGGTGCTCAGAGTAGAGACCACCTTCACCCTTGTGCACCTACAGCAGTGACAGAAACAATGGGTATTTTACCGAAGTTTCACCATAAAGACAAAAGGAAGAAGTCTGGCTGGAAAGAGAATTGGCTTCTCACTCTTCTCTGTTCAACATGCAGTTTAGCCCAGTAGCTGCAGCAGGCAGTGTTTTTTGAAAAAATATAGTTTCAACTTTAAAAAGAAAAAAATTATTTATGATGGGGTTTTTTTTTAATTCCAAAGCAGTACACTGCATCCTCACAAATTAGCAGACAAGAACAAATTGATGTATTCAGGAAAGCACAAACTGAATTATAATAAATCATGTATGTATCCCTGACCTGGAAACCCAGCCTTCAATTTCATCTGCTCATCTACTCTCACCCTGGTTACCAGCTTTAAAGGCTTCTTTAATGCAGCACTGTAGGAAATAGAGAGCCTCTTAACAAACCAATGCTTGCATTTCATTTCCTCCACAAAGATTAATAGGATTGCTGCATTTTCAAACTACTGCATTTTAAAAGGAAGTGCAGGACCACAAGGATAAGGTCTCATACATACGAAGCTTCTTAAATTTCAGCCTGCTCTTGCTCCACTGAATATCGTGTAAGGACAAAGACTAAGAAAGTTAACCTAGAGAATCACTGATTTGAGGAATGAAACAGTAATATCCAAACCAATGTCAGTCACACACCCTAATCCTCCATCACCATGCCCAATCTACTCACAATCAACTTTCAGCATGTATTTATTCACCATCCACCCCAAGAAAACAAGAAATTTATGAAACTGGAGATGAAACAAGGCTTTGGTTGTCAAAGATGACAAATTTCTGAGCAGAATTGCTTTCTGCACTCCTGCATTTTCTTCTCTTGCCTGCCAGGCTTTGTAGAGTATAATGAAGAACCACAACCCAGGACTCTACAGCAAGTGAGTGCTGAAGGGAAGAAAATTCACAGCATCACATGGATTGATATCAAGGACAACACCCACCAATAGTGCTGGACCCATCCTGAAAGGAGTTTTTTTCATCTATCACTGAAATGCCTCCGTGTCTGGGGTGGATCAGTCTGGAGGCCTTGGATGGCTTCATACCTGAAACAGCACTCTCTGATTTAGGACTGACCCTGAAATTCTTTATGGATTTGAGCAGAGTGCGACAGAAAGTCTGAGTGGGGCAGGAAGGAGGAATGTGGAAGCAGGAATAGCAGGCTAGGTCTGCAGGAAGGGGCCAGGAACAAGATGTCTCCCTGGACTGTGGGCAGGGAGAGAGGAGCTACACAACAACAAATGGATGAGGAGCCTCCATCCCTGCAGGGCACAAGATGGGAAATGGAGGAAGGTTGCTGGGGAAATACTCAGAGAACAGGGAAAAGGGAAAGAGATCCTTCAGGGAATAGCAAGGACATCAAAAGCACCAGGACTGGGCAAGTGGCTCTGTCACCAACATCCAGCCAGGTTCACAGGGCTGTCCAGGGCCTGGAAAACCAAAACCCTCCATGACTGACAGAAGGGAAACTGTAACATAGCAGGTTGTGACTACCCAGATTACGTATCACTCAGTAACTTCGGCCTAGACTGAAGTGTTCTGTGATCTGAAAAACCTACAAACAGTCAGGACCCACCATTTTTACTGCTTGCTCCATTGAAGGTATGGGTGTTAGCATTAGCCTGGGCTCTGTGAAGCGTCAAAACTCCTCTGTCTTTCCCAGGGGATTAGAGATTGTAACTAAATGACTATTGCTCAGAGCCAGACAGGTCCCTGAGGATGTCTGCTGAAGCGCAAAGACTGTGCTGACGAACAAAGTACAAGGCATGTATTTGCACACAGGCAGTCTGGAAAAGTAATTTTACCAGATAATTATTCGGATAATAATAGAATAATCTTTTTTTATCCACTCTTCCCAGCACAAAATATGTACTAGGAGGACACAGCTTTAACATACCACAGTAGACTAAATATTGAAATAAATGCCACAAACAGGATAGCAGATGAAATGCAAGACCAGAACACGCACCAAAACAGAGCAGACTGTGAGCCCTTATGCTAACTGAAATAAACCACCTGAGGGGGGATATGGCATTACAAATACATCCACTGCTGCAACATGTGGTGAATGGGAAAAAAATTTAATGAAAATCAGATGTCTCAACGTTTTCTGGTACCGATTCCCCACGCACACAACTTGCGGATGCTGTGCAGGTGTGGATTTTGTTTCAAGGGAAATTCACGGCTGTTCGCTTTTAACATGGGCAGGCATCTCTCTCTTTCTGAGGTGTTTAAGAAGCCTACTGTCAACAGCCAAGGTGATTAGGAGACATTTTCAGTGAGACAGCAGAGGAATTATTAGCGCAGATCCTGTCATTTGCTAACAGGATTAGGGGCAGATACATTCCATGCATCCCTGTGAAAGCTAATCCTGATGTGTCTTTCACCTTCATGAAAGGTAAAGAACCCTTCCATAAAACAGGTCCGCACAGATCTGCAAGGTCACGCACAGCACTTTGAACAGCACACTAATGTTACAACAATTTGCAGACATCGTATAACAGCACTGTGCAAATTAAACAGCTGGAAGTTTGAAATGCAGCCATTGTAACTACACCCACATAAACACAATAAAATATCCTGGCTTTATCCTTTCAATTAGTTTTCCCTTTAGATGTGCTTGTTCTTCTCATATTGCCTCACTGTAATCCTTATTCCAGAGAAGTTACTCGTAAGAAACTACCAAACTCACTATGGGAGATAACTGTGTGGAAAGCTGACTGAGCTCATGAGAGCTGATTAATCACACTGCAAATACAAATCTAAAAGCCACTGATCTTTAAAAAGGTAAGGGGGGCGAACAACCCTTTTCACAGAAATCTAGTGTCCAACAAAAACCTCTTCCATTTCAAAGACTCGCTAACAAATTATCTACAGCTTATAAACTGTTCACAGAGAGTACCCACATAAACACTAGAAAACAGTAGAAAATAATAATTTGCTTGCCCTTAAAGTGCCCACAGCCTGGGGACTTCCAAAGGGACACAGGCAGCTGTTAAGAGGCACCTAACACAGACAAACTGCCCTGTGGAGATATAGGGGCAGGATTAGGGGCTTTTCTGCAATATTCAGTGTGATTTCAAATCACAGCAGTTATTATGGCACCCGTTTTGTTGTTGTTGCTGATAATTTCAGTTTCATTCTTTAACAGCAGTTCCACACAGGGTCAGTAATAGCTGTTGCAAAATGCTTTATGCATGGGGGCATCAAGGCAGGAAGGAGAGCAAAGAGCTGCTGTGTTAAGAAAGCAATACAGCCAATGGAAACTGACTGCAAGGGCAGCCAAAGGAGGATCTGATTCCAAAGGTGAGAGGAGACAAGCCCTGATAAGTTTCCATCACCAAGAAGCAAAGCTGTCTAACAGATTCAGCTGACATTTTTACAGAAAGGGTAATCAAAAAATTCATCATTAAACGCACACACGCACAGATGTTTAAGCCAAGGCTTCTGGTATAATCCATTACATTCCAGAAGTGAATGCAGACCAATGGCTGTTTTTCCCTTCTTATTACACTAGTTCTTGGCACTTGTTAAATTCTTTCCATCAAAAGATCTCAACATGTTTTACAAACCTTAAGCAATCCTCGCAACCCCTTCTGACTTCTGTGTGGTGGGTATTATTGCTATTACAATGCCAGCTTATGGAACAGAAAAACAGATATATAGATGAATGTACTACTTTTAGTCTAAACCACAGGGCAGATACAGTTCTCTTTTGGCTCCACTACTTCGCACCTGTTCCAAAATCTTGTTGAAGCTACCAGGAGCTCTTCCAGCAACTTCTAAAGGGAGTTGTTGTAGGTATGTGGACTCCTTCCTCCCAGTTCCATCTCCAACAGCTGCACTTTGCTGACTTCCATTGCTGCTCTTGAAAGCACATGAAAGCCACTGACAGAATTATCCTGAGATGTCTTTTTTTGGTATGCTGAACAAAGAGACATACTCCCCTGAGCTCACTCTGAGCAAGTGATGGCCTGTCTCTCTACATTTTAAATAATGCCTTCTGTTGCTAGGTATTTCCAAGTCAGTAGTCTACATTTTTAAAAAGGAGGTGTGCCTGCTGGGAACTGGGAAAGGAAGGGCCAAAAGCAAGTTTAGCCCAGGAGATCTCGTGGCCACGTCACTGAGAAAGCACCTCGGACTTTTAACAGGGGTCAGCATGGCTCTACACAGTCTGGAACCTTTTGAAGCACTGAGCTGTGAACTGAGATACACTTAAATGCCTGAAAGTATGAGAAATGGGGTGCAGGGTCCTCACCCTACCACTGGGAGACAGGGAGTTAGCTGGCTGCCACACCCTTCTGCTTCTCACGCTTCAATAGGTACAGAAAGCTCTGTAGGTAGGACTTGGTGAGGAAGGACTCCCAGAAGCTGACAGAGGGAGAAAACACCAGCTCTACACCAGAGAGATTTTAGTCCTAGAGAAACTGTAGGAGTCACCCGGGGATGCTCCTGTGCAGCACAGCTCTCACTGCTCCCTCTGCAGTCCCACGGCATAGATGGGACTGACCTGAACGCCAGCCAACCCTTCCAACATCAGCTCTTGCAGGACTTGGTCTTGATTCAAAGTCAAAACTCTTCCCTTCTCACCTGGACTGCAAGACAGTGTTTTAGGGAGTCACTGAGACTTCTGTAATATTTGCACAGCAGATGGATTTTGGAGGCATTTGCACAGCAGATGGATCCCTAGAAAGAACTCCAGAGAACAGCCCTTACACTTGATCCAACCACGCACTGTTCATCCAAGCATCCTCTTCCCAGCAATCCAGAGTAACCATGCACAGACACACACCAAGCCCACTGCAAGGGAGCTGCAATTCCATTTATCCTTTTATGAAAGCTCTCACTGAATTTAAGTCCTGCGGCCTGAAAGGCACTGGGAGCAGCCAAAAACCAAGCGCTGGATAACAAATTTACATTTTATATACTTTCGTGAAAGTATGACATTTGTAAAGCAAGGATCTGGCAATGTAAAATGACAAATAACTTGGCACAACAAAGAATTAGGACAAGCTTAATAGAATTTGAATTCCTACTCACATAGAGTGTGGTCCAACCTGTTACCATAATTCAACTGACGGATTACTGAGTAAACAAGAATATGGTAATTATCTATCTGAAGAAGATAACCTTTAGCAGCTACAAGCTAACAAAAAGGTCTAGGGATCAGCAATACTCTAAATTGGAAAACTAAGTTAAGACTGCTCTTAATTCAAACAAACATGCTGAGAGTTATGTTGCTAAATACAGGGTTTTGAAGACTTCATTTGACTCCTCTTCTGCTACAGGTTCCTGTGTGAGATGTTTAAATTCCCTTGTGCTCCAGTTCCCATCTGACTAACACTCAGGAATGTCCAGGGAAAAAAACCCATGCATTTCAGGATCCAGAGGCCAGCACAACAGGCGCTGCCTACGTCAAACACAGGCATAACTCTCAGCCCAAACACTTGCAATCCTCTGCCAGTGAGGTGCTCTTGGATGTACTTAGGGGTGCTACTGCCAGCTCAAGATGAGCAAGAGAGAGACTGCCAGAGTTAGTGCATAGCTATAATCATATACAGACGGGTTTTCTGGACATTTGACCAAAGTTTGCTGGAAATACCACCACTCAGAATTGTTCAGGGGGCAATAAACATAGGCCTGGGTGGGAGACACTGTCTCCTACCTAAGCACTTCACAGGGTGTGGGGCAAGTTTGAAAGAGAGAGAAGAATCCAGGAAATCAGGTAAGTAATTAACCCCATGGCTTTCCCAAAATGACAGAGGACCAAATGCAGCTCTCAGATATGCATGAGAAAGGAATATTTGTTCTCAGCTGGATGGGCTGCAAATTATCACTAATGCACAAGCAGTCAGCGGGAAGATTTCACAGCCGTATAGATAAGGACTATGGGAACACCAAGATAGCTCTGCTGCAGCATTAAGAGAGTTTTTTAACTTTAAGTTTGGTAAGCCTTGAGTAAAAGCTACGTTTTCAGAGAACAACAAAACTGCTTTGCTACAGCCTTTATGGTAAATTTAACAGAGGAACAAGGAGAAAATGAGTCCTCAAACTTCATCTTTTGAACTAAAGTAAAAATTTAGCTGGTTTTGGAAACAGATGTGGTCTCTGCTAATTAGGCTTTGGGGCTTTTTGCAATCCTGAGAAAGAAAACTGCTGACATGGTGTGTTTGACCACTCCTGTTCCAGGAGGAGGGAGATGACTAAGGCCAAGATGCACAACACCATCTTACACACCCAGAGCACATGCCAGTGATTTTCCTCTTGCAGGAGAAACAGAATCCTAAAAATCTCATGCTTCACAGAGGAAAGATGAGTGTTACACAAAATACACACCCTAATTTAAAAATGGGATTCTTCTTTTAAAGGAATCAATGTGCAAGAGAATACAGTAAGGTGGGAACACATTTCATTTGGGCTTTGAAAAATAATCAAATAAAACACTATCAAGAGATGAGTGAAAGGGAAAAATAAAAAAAGGAGGAAAGGAAATACATGACAATTGTGAATGCCACTGTAGCTCACAGGAGCTGGAAAGCCAGGAACAACCTAAAAATGAACAAAGAGACGGCAAAGGTTCCACCATGGTCACATCAAGGTGTGATGATGGTGGTACACATCACTTGTGGATGCTGAAACCCACAGTGCACTGAGCTTGTGGGGTTCACCCATCCCATGATCCTTGTGCTGAGTCACTAAATCAAGTATAACAAAAGGAGTCCAAACCAACAAACACACACAAACAAACCAACCCAAAACAAAACCCAAAAAACCCCCAAACAACAAAAACCTGTCGTAAGGAACGAGCCAGGACAGAAAGAGTTGTGATGCTAGAAGGTACTTCTGTAATTACACTGCAGCAGCTCCAGTGCTGAACGAACTGCAGATGGAATCTGGCAAGCCAAAAACCTCCTGTTCAGAAACATGTAATATATTTTTATGGTTAAAAAGGCCTGCGGGCAATTTGGCTTCAGCAAACCAAACAGAAGCCAGAACTTAACATCCTGTCCTGTCAAGTGCATTGGTCTCAAGGACACACCTCTAGGACAGGCTTCCACATTTCTTGAAGAATCGTGGGAAGGAAAACAAGTGCACATGGACAGCTTCTGCAGGGGCTGCTTTCTCAAAAATTTTAAATACACAGCACACCATTTAGGAGATATTTCTGAATCATGTTCTAAGCAGTCTGGAACCAGAATCATCTTTTATTTTTGTTCCGTGATACAGCAACATTTGCCTCGAGGACCCACAGCAGGACCAGATTCTGCTAAAGAGAAGTATAAAACAGATTGAAAGTGATCTGAAAAAGAGTCCGACTTCAGAGTGAAACTTCTTGCACAGAGTTAATACTCTCCAGTTGGTACGCCAGGTTCTGCTGCAGTCAGTCGTGCTCACGAGAAACTGAATAGTTCTCACTGTTGCTCAGTCAAGGTATATGGAAAAGTGGTGGGTGGAAATTAAAAAAGAAGACAAAGTTAGCCAAGACCCTGATCTTCAAGATAAATGTTGACTTTGAAGAAGAAGAGTCTGAATACAAACACAGGCATCTTACAAAAAAAACCCCAAATCCTACCAATCCCCCCAAAAAGGGGTTGTTTATGAAGCTTTTGGGAGTAGGCCACACCTAATGGTGCATCTGCATATTTTGCTTAATGTGAACTGATGCATCCAACCCTCGCTAATAATGTTGTTTATTCTTCTTTTCTGCTTTATTATCATCCATTTGTCTTTCACATCCTTTCCATGCAGTAAGCTAACCTCAACAATGACAGGATATATACTGTAAAATTACTGTGGTGGGGAGGAGAGGAAAAAAATTGCTTCACAAGTGACATCAGCAAATGTACAGTACTCAGAAGAAAAAAAGCAAGAGAGTGACAGAGAAAACTGGGTGTTTGGTGACTAAGTTTCCCATTGTTCCTCCTACAGTCAAAGAAACACAGCAGCGCACCAGGTGGAGAGGGGCAGCCACTTCACATCAGTTTCAGGCTCCTGATGCAGCACAAAGTGAATTTAGGCAGAGCCAATACTTGGCTTAGTGTCCTTTTACCGAGAGACAAGCAGAGACTGAGGAACAAAAAACCCAAAATACCAGCTTCTGCCCTCATTTGAAACTTTGTTCACCGTAACTCAGCTTAAAAGTCAAGGAACTACACTGACTTCAGATCTGAAGCCTGTACTTAAGCCTGGGATGTGCTGCTCATCTCTGGAATTCAATATGCCCATCCAAAGAAATTGGAAGGGAAAAACAGATGAGCAATTTAAAGATCAACTAAACCGTGTAGCCAATACTTTGCTTCAATAGTGGGGTTTCGAGAAGAGAGAAATTGTATCGAAATACCTTGGATTACAGTGCCATTTTTCTGACAACTGCACCAACTGTTTAAATGCTTTAGATGTAGAAAAACCCACATGGAAAACTGTTTTCCAACGTGCTCGCTGTTCCCCAAAAAGGTGATTACGGCATTGCGCTGCAAAAATGTCTCATTACCACATCCAGTTTGAGTGTCAGAGTGAGATATCACAGCAACAGCTGAACACTTGTGAAAAAGAGAAGGAAGAGGGGAGGGGAAGGCAAAAGGGGGAGTGAGGGAAGCCCTCCCTGACTGTCGACTCTGCAAAGGATTTGAACTGCAGAAAAGAGGAACCATGTCAGCAAATGCCAAACCAATGCGATACCTGCCAAACCGCACCTTATCCTTCTCAATCAGCAAAAAAATTATCCACTGCCTGATTTCTCTTACCTCACCAATAAAGGGCTGGTTTTTTTCCCTTATTAGGACAGTCTCCACGCTGTAGAATTCTGGCTCTAATAAGTGCCTTTAACAATATGTGCTGCACATCAGCACAAAAAGAAAGCAACTAATAAAAGTAAAGCACAGAAGGAGAATAAAAGGGCTGAGTCCTAAATTAAAAGGGACGACATGGGCTTAGCTTGGGCTCCAAAATTTGATCATAGATTTTATGAAATGGAGAATTAAAATGGGAATGGATAAATGTATGAAGGCTAACATTATACAGATATATAATTATAAACTTGGCTCTGCAACCACTTATACATGCAAGCTGCCTTACTGAACTCAAGGAGACTTTTCCACTACATTTAAAGCTTACACATCCCAAAATATAAATCAAATAGTACATGAAAATAGTGCAAGAAAGGGTTTTTTGAATGTTCTGGGTTTTTTTACAAAGTAAAATGTGGATGGAGTGAAAAGTTGCAGTAAGTTGAGCCTCTGGTTCAATTATTTCAGTGACTGATGGAAGTGTTTTTCTTGGTTGCATTTTTAAGCATTGAATTTAATTTACTGGACATAATTTACTGCATCTGCTTTATATGGACATATATACATATATATGAACTGAAAAGCAAAGAGGGCCTATAACGATCACCAGAGAATTTCCCTGATTTTTTGAATCTTCCTGTTTGACTCTGAATTGGGAACAGGGTGGATGGGGAGTGCAGGTTTGGCAGGAAAGGGAACAGCAGGGGTGTGAAGAAGCAGGATAAAGCTCTACCACTCCCATCCACCACTGGTTGAACACCTATGCCAACAGTGTGGCTGTGGAGGAGCTATCTGGATTTCAGATCTGCACTAACAATGAATTTTCTAGTTTTGCTGAAGCAGAAGCAAAAACCCTTGTCAGAGTGAAGTGATATGGAAAATGTTCAGGGCTGTTTTATTTTAGTTCAGCCTGGAACAAGAAAGCAAATCCTTCATTTGAGTTTTTTTCTTTTTTACTTTCCTCTTTGAAAGGTAGGTCAATTGGAATCAAATGATAAAAAAAAAATCAGAATTCTTTTATTTTCAAAAATTTCAAAGGTGCAGCTCAGTAATTTCTTACCTAGAATATGTAAAGAAATTAATTTTTTTAAAACGTATTTCCTATTCTTTTCATTTAGACAAAGCGAATTTCAGAAACCTGACATGAACTCACAACCAGCTCTGCTCCAAACTGTTCTGAACCAATTCTGGCCAAAACTTTCCCAAATTTTCTTGGTTTTACTAAGTTTACCTTTCATCAGAAGCAATTCTCACAGCTCGTTTCAGGCATTTGGATTCACAGCAAGTTCCTGGCTTGAACCAAGGCTTGCACAGGGTGGAGAATTTAGCTCAGAATTTTCATGAAACTCTCCCGAGTCACTTGTTCTCTGACAAAACTTTAGATGCTTGATGCTCAGAGTCATGGCTTGAGGCCGAGGTGGATGCTCAAAAGTCCACTCCAGCTTTGTGCTCCTGACAGCCAATGCTTTTCTTATGCTGAAAACATCATCTTTCACTGAGGAAAGAAGGCTGCAAAACCTCAGAGGTATCCCTACAGACCTGCCCTTTCTCTGCCACAGTGTTTCTTCCACTTAAGGTAGTCCCACTGAAAATTGTTTCAGCTCCTCATGTAGACATGTCACTGCTGGGGAAGAGCCACTTTCAGAAATTGAGACTGGGATTCTTTGCTTCCAAAACAGAGACAAATAACCTCACTACAGGCTAACTAATCTTCGTGTGTCTTATCTGCAGTTACCTTATGCCCTTCTTGTATTACCTCAGTAATGTAAAAAGGCTTTTACAAATTAAGGATTCAGGCCTTTACCCACTGGGGAACAGGAATGAAGAGCACGGTCAAAAGAGAAGACCAGAAGAAGGAGACAGCTTCACATGAAAATTAGCAGCATCAATTTTTGCAGCAGAATGAACCAGCTAACACAGTGCCACCAACACTCCTGCTGTCTGTGGAGGAGAGTCCTGTTCAACCCCGCTCTCCTCCTACAAAACTAGCTGCTATCACTCTTGAACATCCAGCCAGGAAACAGAAACTATAACCTCCAATTACAAAGAAAATGCTGCAAAACTGTGAGCTTCCAACAACCAAACTGAAGTTTGAACAGGAGTTATCATTTGCTGGAAGAAAATATTCTACCTGTTGGCAAAGAGAACTTCTGCTTTCTCTAGGAACTTGCACAGTAAACACTTTAGTGTCCAGCTCAGCGAGCCAAGCCAACCCCTATACATTTATTAAACAGACTTCATGTTTTCAGGCCAACCGGCATGATTTCTTGGCTACACTGAGAGCTTCTGCTTTTAATTTCTAGTGTAGCAAATGCTAACAGGATTATATGCAGCTATTTAGCAATTACAAAATTTTCTACAAATACCACAAGTACACTGAAAGCACAGAAAATATCTTTAAACAACACAGATGAAATGATCATATAAAAGGGCCATTAGAGGACACTTGCAAGAAGTTAACAATCACATTGTACCTCATTCAAAATAATGCAATAACAGCCTCCTCCTTTTCCCTGGAGAGTCTCCAGAGAGTTAACTTATAAGGATTTTAATACTCCTTTTCTTTTCCACTGCAATCTCCTGAGAAGACAAGAGCACTTGGAATGATTACGTTATGCCTCAGCCTGGGAAGGGCAGTATTTCATCATTTATTTCTCTGAGCAATGCTTTGAAGAAGCCTTTGTGGGTAATGCTAAAGGTGTTTTCCCTCTCTTGGCCTGAGGTCACGGAGATGTTTGTTACAAGGGAATAAATCAGTTTCCAAGTTCTGGCCACACATTTGATTTCTCTTCAGAGTCCTTGCCAAAGAGAACTTTGCTTTTCTTCCCAAGCATGCTACTGTGAGTCTTGACAAAAGGAAACCCACGTCTGGTTTTCAAGGTGTGTCTGCTCTTGATAGAAGCTGCTGCAGGACCCAAGACTCCCAAGGTACAGGAAAACAACAGTATAGTAGCTAATCACACTTCGAGAGAAAAGGATTGTTTTCACTGAGACATAATCTCACTGATTCCAGTGAACTCACTTCACACTCAAGCTAAAGAATTGCTCCCAGCACTCTCCCAACACATCACAGATATGCCAGATATAAAAGTAGCACACTGCTGGTTCCCTCTCCTGCCCAAGAAGGAGTGGAGGAGAGTGTCTCCCAGCAAGGATATCCAGTGGTCTCTAGTATTATAAACAAAACAGCCAGACCCTGACACCTCACCAAATCAGCCCCAGCACAGACCAGAAAGGGTCTCAGGGTCACCTCAGAGGTCCAGCCTGGATCACTGCACTCAGGGCCAGCTCCCCACATTAGGTATCACGAGTCAATGATTTCACCATTTATATCATCACTGAAGTGCCCAAATCTCATCCCGTTTTCCCCCTCCCCTCCCTTGCTTTCCCCTTGCACTGAGTGCAGAGGAATTGGTGCTCCCCCACGGCTGCTCCCTGTTCCCACACAGAGCTATGGGAGGGCTGGCTACTGTGGCTTGTGGCTGTATTTCACCACAGAACAATACACAGAAAACTGTCATCTGACATGCTCTTAGTTACGTTATTATTTATTGCCCAATCTCTGAAATCACAATGAAGGATTTCGGATTCCTGGAAGGGACTTCTTGGAGGGGCTGAGTTTTGGAAATCCCTGAGCTCCCTCTCCCTCCAAGAGCACAGGATTTCATGCTGGAAACTCTAAGAACCAGGCATACAGAAATCCCAGTTGCTCTTCAAAACCTCTCCCAAGCTTTAAACCAAACCCTTATATAAATCACAAGAAATTAGAAACATGGTAGTGTCCTGTTTCCTACCCACCAAACTCATAGAGCAGACAAACAAAACAACACAGGACAGGAATAAAACAGATTATATTACTGGCAATATTACACAGGCTAACTGATTTTCTTCTCTTGCTTTCCCTTGCACATTCAGGGATGAATGTGCCATGAGGACTTTATTTGCTCCGTGAATGAAGCAATCTGAGTTATGCGAAAGCTTTCACACAAGCTATGAGTGTTCTGCAAACTTGCCACCAACAGAACTCCCATCAGCAGCCAGTTCTCCCAACACATCCTTCTGCCACTGAACAATTTAAATTCTGCAGTTCAGGTCAGAGAAGTGCAGAAATACAAAGACTTTAAACAGTAGAGCACAATGCAGCAGAAAAAAAATTAAAAGAACCCAATCTATATCCATTGCTCATTCCCCAGTTCAACCAGCTTCCCAGCTTGTTACACCGTTCTGTTCCCCTTGCCATTGCCACCATCCAGCACCTCCTACACAATACCAAAAGGCTAAATCCATGCAGATATAATAAACTGGCAACTCACTTGGAAAGGCTTGACAAGTTCTGCCTGCAGTGTGATCTGCTGATCATGTCTGCAGCGTATGAATCAGTGCAAACTGCTGGCAGCTCCAGGGAGCAAATGGACGGATGATCAGGGCGTGGAATGAGATAATAAAAATGCCATTATCCTTTCAGGCATGCGAGACTCATTGGATGCTCTTTCCAGCCCACAGGTTAACCATTTGGTTGGTCCTGTAGCTCCTGGAGTGACACTCTGTATTTGCCTGTTGTCAAGCTCATTATCTATCTTGTATCCCCCTCCCCTCCCTTCACCTCCCTCTGCTCTGTGATCATATGATTATTACTTTTTTTTTACTGTATTCTCCCTAATAGATCCTCCTTGCCATTGCTGGGCCCCCAGTTACAGAAACTCCTGCAGATTTCTCAGCTGCTCAAGCTGACTGACAAACACTTGCTTCCCGTTCAGCTTTCATGAGAAGGGTTCAGTTCAGCCAGCTCGTCTGAGCACTGAGCAGCCTCAGCACCACACAGAGGTGCCTCTGCAAGTACTTGCTCGTAGGAAAGTCACATTCCAGCCTGCCGAGAGATGAGAGGACCCAAATATAAAATAATGGTCCAGGGAACAGTCCTCCCTTTTGATAGTAAATCACTGCCTAAGCATTTTGCAGGCACTCGCATCCAATCTAACTTGTGAAAGGTCAAGCTGGATCAGACAGCTCAAGACTGAGAGTGATTGCCAAACATGAACAAATCCAAGGAGGTGGGGAGTTGCTGCAAGCTCAACTGCAGTCAAGGTAAAACTGTCTTTTGTTCAACAACAGGATTAGAAACAGGGCTGGAGCTAAATCCAGCCGAACAGACTGTCCTCGGTGTTCTTCCATGTAATCCAGTGAACGAGGCAGGAAATAGAAACTCAAACAGTGATTTAAATGGAGGCACCATCAGTTACCATGATTTCATATGCTTGGCTCTCATACCCCTTTCCCCTTAAAGCCCAAAAGTGTGGCCAAACTGAAACCACTTACTGTGCAGTCCTACTGCAATTCCACCCCAGGCTGTGATCTTGTTAACCCTCATAAATTACAAGAGTGGGTGTGGATGGATTAGTACCCCAAAGGGAAATCTCCACTGCAAGCTCGCCTGTCTGTGGGAAGGAATGTGTGGGTTCAGCAGGTGGCACTCCTGCCTTGGCGTGAGCACCCAGGCCACCCTCTGCACAAAGCCATGGACACTGCATGGCCAAGGAAGCTTCAACTTTGACTCTTTTTTCCTCAGACCTTTCAAGAATCCAATGGCCACACTTTGCTCGGGACACTGCTATTAATTTATGTTCTGCTTAACTCCCCAAGGCAATAAACTGGGTTTTTTTCCTCCCAAAAACTCTCTCTACAGTTTTGAGATAGATTTTTGTGAAAAGGTAACAATACTGTGCTGTATAATAGTTGAACAATTCCCGTGCAAGCACACACAAGGGCTTGTTCACACACACGCACAGAGAAACAGGTCTGCAGTACCCCAAGAAGTTGCAATTTCTTCATGCACACATTCTGGAAACCCAGCCCTTTGTCCTAAAGTACACTAAACCCCCCATCTTTTGGTGTATAAAATATACTGGAACTGTGGTCTAGAGCAAGGAAAGGCAGTAGTACTGATTGCCAAGGGAGGAAAATATGAATTCCACTTCTGTGATTGCAGAGAGATCTGCAAATGAGATGAGGATGCAGCAGGCAGGCCATTGCCTTTTTTTTTTTCTTTACCCTGCCCTTAAAGGCTGGTGAACATGTAAGGCAGTGTGAACACAGAGGGTCCTTAAAAATGCTGGTGAGAAGGGAGGCATATTTACTCTTCCTGGAAAAGGCATTTCTACTGCTGAGGAATTACAGAAGCAGAATTCTTCCCTCTGGAAGAGCATTAGTTAAACAGAGATCCTATCACTGTTCTTCCAAAATACACATTTTAATCAGATGCCAGATGTAAGAGCTGATGTTTATGAAATTCTAAACTGGGTTTCAAGGCAGCCCTACAGATTTCTAATATTTTACTCTGCTTACTACTGTGTTACAGAAGCTTTTTATTCCAGTTGATTGTTCTACACTCTTTTCAATCCATCCTGGAATACGTCAGGTTATTGCAGCGCCCACCAACAAAACTGTTTCCACTCAGGATAAAAATAAAAGCAAATTGACTATCCTCTAAAACACTACACTCTACACCTTCAAAGAATAGTTCCAGATTTTTAGAAAATCTGCCTGTACTGTCATGTGTGACTCTATTTGTTGGCCATTAGAAACAGGGGAAGCTTCTTTCACTTGTAGGAGACTCCAGAATAGTTTTTAAATGTTCCTCTGTGGATAGTCACAAGAATCACAGTTTTTCTTTCTTCACTTTTCCAAATACTTTTTTGAATTACAAAACTCTGGAGGAGAACTTCAGTCCGGATGAAACACAATGCTTCACACGGTCAGCCCACTTTTAATTTCTAGACTTCTAGCAACAAACTGCATCTTCTTGCCCGTACCTCTACAGCACTACTGAGAACAGATTTCATTTGCCCACAGATTCAGCAATGCACAATGCTGGCCATGCAAGGCTTTCCTCTAGGCGTGTGCCATCTTTGCCTGCAAATGAGGAACTGAAGATAAGCAAGGTGGGCAAATCCCACTGCCAAACAGTATCAGCATCTGTCTGTGGTGTTATCTGTGACAGGCATCCTTGTCAGCAACTGCCCAACACGCTTTACACACTGGCATCCACAAATTAACTTTTAATTTGACAGCACCGGTGTTGTTATTATCCTTTCTTTCTTCCACCCAGAAATTGCTACAACCATGATTTGTCACACTTGCAAAGCTGCAGGATCAAATAGGCCACTCTGGACACACAGATGTCAATCCAGTGCCACGTGGACCCAGGCTAACCCACAGGAGCAGCTTGGTGGGTGCACTGGGGAGTGCCCAGGAGGCCTCGCTCCAGCTGCCCTTGGTGCTGTGCCCATCATTTAAGCCATGAGGTCCATCCAGCTGAGGAAAATCGCTGTTTTAACAATAGCTACAGGGCCATTTGATCATTCTGTTTGCAACAGAAAGGAGGGCTCAGCCAAGGCCAACCCCTGCAATGCCAACCATTCCCATTCTGTTGGGTGTGGATCCAGCAGCTCCCTAAGTTTACAGCAGTGCAGAACTAGCCCCCCTGAAAGAAGCTGAAACAGATTGTGCCATGCTTGCAACCCCTTTGAAAAGAAGTGGGAGGAGGATCTGAGTCAGTTATAGATCCTTGCACTTCATAAGCCCTTTATTATTTGGAAGGCAGATGCTTGTTGTTTACTTCAGTAACTTAACCAGGAGGGATACTTTCAGTACAGGTGGCCCTGAGGTGAAGATCTTGCATATGGAGCAGGAAGAGGCAAATCATCTCCCAGATAATCTCAAAAATTCACATGGGCACCTAAAGCACAAAAACTGATGGGGCAGGAGACACGTCTCAGCCTGCCTTCCTTTATGTCCTGATGCTTCAGAGATCTAGGACACCAAAACCCCTAAGGAAGACACTAGAAAAAGAAAAAAAACCTAGAGTAAACAAATGCTAACTACAGCAGAGCCCTTGTGAGGTGTCATTCATGCCAATGAACTCAAGGCAAATGGCTCTAGAAGAGTGCAGGGTCATCTATTGCAGCAATGAAAGGAACTGCAGGGCCTTTCTTATGTTCTGAACATTAAAAGCAGTAAAATGAGGAGGAGGAAGGAGACATGAGAGCTTTCCAAAAGGAAATTATTACTGGGAGGTTCCGATGTCTACTCATAATAACAATAAGAATGTCCAGAGGTCATCCAGAGAGCCACTTAACATTTTGTTTGTTATTTTTACTTTAACCATTCCTGCAGGCAAGGCAGAGTTTTCAGCGAGCTGATCAAAAAAGCCTGTGAATCTTTTTTTCTTTTGAAATGGTAGTGAATTTAGAACCTGACAGAGGCATATGCACTGTCCAGACCATGCCTCTCCATATGTAGCTTATTCCTTTCTCTACCTGTTTGTCAACAGTGACGTTGTTTGTCAGCAGTTGCTGTGATGCTCACTGTGCTTGTCCTGTTATTCAAACACCTTCATGTTTCTTTAGCTCTTTGTTGAGGAGGTTTTAAAACAGGCAAATAACTTACGGAAATGTACCTGATTGGTTTTAGAGACAGCAAATGGCTCTCCCTGCACTGCCTCTTCTCTGTGCCACAAGCCTGAAATAAGCAGGCAGGCTTGTAGAGAAGTTTGCAAAGCTACTGGCATTTTGCAAGGGAACTCTGTTTTTTATGAAAATCCATTCTAATGACATTAACATCTGCTCCTTATTTGAAGAGTATTTTTAACTGTTCCCTCCCTGGGAAAATGAAAGATGCCACAGTCTCTTTCATGTTCTCACGGAGCAGACAAACTCTGTTGGTTTTTTTAAGGTCTGTTCTGAAATACCCCAATACAGTTCACTGCAGGGAACTCAGTGGATGCATCTCACAGGGCAGAAAGCATCTGCATTCACCATCCTAGGAGATTCCATTCCAGGAGACTGGCATGTGAGCGGCGAATTTACTTCACAGATGAACAACATTTTGTGTATTAAATCACATGCTGTAGGTAAAGTCTGGCAGCTCATACATTAGCTCTTGGAGTATATCTCTTGAGTACTTATGAAAACAAGACTATGCACTTTGTCATCAAATAATGCTGAGCTGTCTCTTACAATGTATTTTTTTCCCAAGTTAAGCTGTAAATATCTCAAGTAACGAAGACTCTGCCATTCCCCACTTTTAAGTTTTCCAAGCTCTTTCAGGGTTCAATACTAAGAATCCATCCCAGAGCTATGATATCTATTCTTCCCTTCATTTTTTAACTCTATCCCATAGTTATAATTACCTGGGTGCCTATAAACAGCAGCAGTGTCAGAAATTTTAACCATCAATGAAACCTGTGAGTACCCAGTTATGTACGTGGATTTATGGATTAAAATACATACTCAAATTGAAATATGCAGGTTTGGGCACATGCATGTGCAAATCATGGACTCGCACACAAGCAGAATTTGCATGTTCACGCTGACACACTATCAGGCAGCAAATGCCTTATCAGAAGATAGAACTATTTGCATAGACAAGTTCTGCAGGATTGGGAACACAACACTTGTATGTTTGAATGCAAGAGCCTGCAGCCCGAAATTGTAAACACTTCCAAAATATGTAGCTCCAGATAAGACCCATATAGAGCTCATGCAGCACTCAGTCCTATCTAATACCTGCTTTGCTGAGACAGGGCAGCCTTGGATAGTGCAGGCAGGAGTCTGGTCCTCTATAGGGAGGAGAATTTAATTTTCTCTGACTGTCCTCAGTTTTTGAGGTAGTATTATCTTGCTTTTCACGTGGAAAAGTTACTGACTGCATGTATGGCTGTAACAGTAAACAAAACAAACTCCAGGACAAGTGTTAAAATCATATTCCAAGGAGAACTACCACTGTAAATTGAAACTTGATTAGAAAAACATATTTTCTGGTGTTTGCATTCTCTATCGGTCACTTATGGGGAAATGCACAATCCAGAAATAAAGCAGCATAATATTTCATGGGTGTGAGAGACCATTTCCACCAAAGCATAGCTTGTGGTTTATGTCATGTTTCCACTGCTTTCAAATAAACATGGAGATCCAAACAATAGTCTCCATATAACCACCAGGATACTGATACCTTCTGGTCACTGGGCAACTGGAACGGAGAAAAGCGATCACAAAGGCTTTAATCACTTCTCCCAGTGCCCTGCCACTGCCACAGGTGAGGGGCAGACTCTGGCCCCCTCCTGCTCTGAGCAGGAGCCCGTTTCTCTCAGCCACCAGCAACAGCAGATGGAAGGGCCACCGTTTCCCCACTCAATTCCACATCCTTTCTTTTCTGCTTTATGCATTTTGGGGACACATGCCAATTCTCTCAGCAATAAAAAGTGAACCATTATTTTGGCTCTCAAGCTTTAAAAATTGCTGTGTCTCATTTATACCTGAATTATAGTGGCTATTAATAAATTTCAGCTTTATCAGTGTCAAGGATAGTAATCAAAGCCCAGACTTGTAGGACTTTTGCTCACAGCCATGTAGGATAATACTTGCAGAGCCCACAAAACAGAAAGCTGCATACAGCTGCCAATAATGCAGATCTAAGTGCTCTTTGCCCCAACTGTTTCTGGCAATAGGTAATTTCAACAACAGGTTTTATATGAGATTATTAATGTTATTTTTAAAATATTGGAGGCATACTGTGAAGATAACTATTCACTTCAAGCTTGGCCACGAAAGCCAGAAGGAGCCCCAATGTGGTAGGTGTGATACAAACACAAGATGATAGATGCATCTCTAGGCAAAACAGGCTCTGCCTTGATTCTACTGCGGAGAGGGCATGGGTGGAGGCCTCAGCCACAGCTCCTTAACAGGCAGATCAGTAAACAACAGCAAACTCAGAATGTGAAATGTTGGATCTATTCACCCACATGCCAGCAAGAGCAGCCACTGTCTTGCTCCAGTCTGAAGCCGGGATCTGAGTCCGGGCTTCAGGCTTGATCCTTCTCTGCTGGGAGTGTTGATATAAATGTGTGCACAGGCACACAGCTCTGGAAGGAGAAGAGCATTTCCTGCTGGGCCAATTTATGGAGATGTCCCTGTACCAAAAGCTCCTATCTTATGATACTCTGAATTTTACTGGTGAACAA
Source organism: Dryoscopus gambensis (assembly GCA_013389985.1). Lineage (NCBI taxonomy): Eukaryota > Metazoa > Chordata > Aves > Passeriformes > Malaconotidae > Dryoscopus > Dryoscopus gambensis. The sequence goes on from WEIT01017696.1 coordinate 480,516, forward strand.
CATCCAAGCCCCAGTCAGGATCTCACTTCACAAACCCAATAAACTCAGCTAGCAAAAGCTGTCCAAATTCCACCAAAGGCAGCGACTGTTCAACAGCTTATGCCACTTGAACAGCTCACAGGTATTCAAAATGCAAACTCGACCAGAAATACTCAGTTTGGACCTTTGTTACTCAGTTTGGACCTTTGTTATCCCTGAACTGAAACTGGATCCTCAGACCAGGACCCTGCTTCACGCAGGTTAATGATCAGTTGTGCCCCTGTCTGACGGGACCAGTCATTTTTAATATCTGGTACTGGCCCTTGGGTGTTTTAGAAGCAGTTTTATTTCACTAGCTGCACAGGGATTACCAGCTAACCGGATGCTCCCAGGAACTTTTGGAGAGCAAACAGTGTCAGTTTATTTAATAACTTTCAAAGTGAAACTAGAATCTTGTCCAAATCATGTCTCTTCTGATTTAATTAAAAGGCACCACACATACTGCACTGCTCTGTTAATCATTAACAAAGTTAATTCAAGACAGAAGATGAGTCTTTTCGTTTCTTTCCTTCAAAAGACTCCAGCCAATGGAAAACTTAAAAAAAATTCCAAAAAAGACCAGTACAGTATGATTTTTGTTAGAATGGTCAACACTTCAGTATGCTTTTCCCCTCTCTTCTGTATTTCTGATGCCTATTGGAACGCATGTTAAAAGAGAGGGGTTGGGTTTTTCTCTTGCTTGGCAAAATACCTTTCCCAAATTTTCTAAATATTGCCTGGTATTTGCGTCAATATGACAGTCATTGGGTTTGACAGGAATCAGATTGCTAAACCCACACAAAAATGCTTTGGAAATTAGGGGCTAGTTATACATTCAATTTCATTCAAATCCACTTTAGCAACTGGCAAGGAGTGGATCGGAACTGTCTCTGTCACCCCTTCCCTTCGATGGCTCACAGCAGAGGTTTCTTGGGCACGTTAATCTCTACGCTGACTTTGAGACTCACAACTCCTGCTGTCTGATAAATCTCCTTAGCACTCCTGTCCCAATCCATTTTCAGTTTCCAAGATGACGTAGCAACACATCAAACTTACTCTCCCTGTGCAGCAAGCCTTGCCAACTTCTCCTAGGGTGGACCCAAACAGGACATTGAACTGTGTAAAAAGTGTAACACTTCGGGGACTATTCAAGCAACAGGATATAGCTAACATCTATTCTTCCATCAGTTCTCCTTTCTTGAAGGAGACCAGAACAAAACCACACACAAAAGAAGGTTTCTTTACTTTCTTCTTGTCTTAGGGAAATCTAAACACAAAATCTTCCACTCTCATCTGTACAGTTGTTATCTAATGGGATTTCCCTCTTGAAAGCAACAAAGGGTAGGGGCTGAGCACTTCCACAAGACCTGTCATATCAGATCAGGATGGCATTCCATCAAGGCTGGATTCTTGCCTCCAGCCATGGCTCACACCTAATGTTTTAGAGGAAAGCAGTGAGAAAATAAAAAAAAAAAATGCAAACCCCACTGCACCTGGCCCATGGAGCAAAGCTGTCCCTGCACAGCAGAATTCCTCTCTGCCCCCTGCAGGCAGGCAGCTGGGTCTCTGCCAGGTACAGGTGCTGCTCTCTGCACTGCAGGGGCTTTCAAAAGAAGAAAAAATAATTTATTGCATGGTGATAGACATAAAAGGGCATCAAGAAATTAAAATTAAATCACCGTAGCATAGGACATAGTCTCAAGCTGCGCCACGGGAGGTTCAGGCTGGACATTGGGAAGAATTTCTTCACAGAAAGGTGATTAGACATCAGCATGGACTGCCAAGGGAGGTGATGGAGTTCAGGTTGGACATTGGGAAGAATTTCTTCACAGAAAGGTGATTAGACATCAGCATGGACTGCCAAGGGAGGTGATGGAGTCACCATCCCTGGAGGTGTGTAAGAAAAGACACACTCAGTACCACGGTCTAGTTGACATGGTGGTGTTTGGTCACAGGCTGGACCCGATCTCAGAAGTCTTTTCCAAATTAATTGATTCTGTGATAAATGTTCAGTAATTGCATCACAGCATGTGCACCAGGGCATAATGCTCTGAGGGCTTAAATTACTCCAGTGTAATAAAAGACCCAACTATATCTTTTCTCTGTTATTTCTCTGCATACCCAAGTGCTAATATTTATTTCTTCACTGAAGTACCTGGAACCTGTGATAATTGAGTAAAAACACCATGTGAACAACTCTTTTAGGCGCTCCATATCTACCTCCTAGTTTCTCCTGGACAATGGCTCTCTGGTCATACCTTACACCATCAGGATAGGCCAGGTCTGAGCCAACTCTCAAGGCCATGATTTCTTCCCATCTGTAGTGATACATGATAGCAGGAAAAGCAACTGTGAGTGTTCACCTGTGTTTAAGGGAAGCTGGTAAACACCGAATTACTTTCTTCTCACGATCTTTGAAACCAAACAGCTTTGACCACTCTCACAAGGATCAGCATCCCTGTACAATTCTCCTGGGTCTCCCACGTCACTGAACAGTGTTCTTAAGGATTTGAGCTGCATACAAAAACAGACCTTTGCCAAACTTGCACCAGCCTGTAGGGGTTTTTGGTGTGCTGCAAGATGGTGAAGGAAGGGTCTGAACCTCAGCTGTTCTTTTGCTACTTAAAGAACAGGAAAATCCCCTTTGCCACCACTAAACATAAAAGAAGTCCTTGTCAGCTGTCACTGGCTGGGATGGGTTTGCATTCTCTGCAATCTGCCCCTAACCAATAGCCTCCCTGTCAAGGCTGTTCCTCACAGAAAGATGGAAAATCTGACAATTGGCTTAAGAGAAATGTAAACTTCCCCAAAACAGCTGACAGGCTTGTCTTCACGGAGATTTATATAAAATAGCTATCAAAAGAGTCAGTAGCAGTCCAGTTTGCACAGAGAAATATCAACCACTAGCTACAAAGAAAAATAATTTTCTTTTTCAAATGGCCAACCTCCCCTTCCAGATCTGCCAAAAGCTGCAGGCTGAGTTTTAGAGCTGTGGCTATACTTTCATGCCCTGATGATGTTTTGTGACCTAAGAGACAGCTTCAGAGTGTCACATTTTATGAATAAATCTCATGGGATGGGAAGGACTCCAGGAACTCCTCCTACAGGGGCTCTTACAGGATTTAGAGGTTCAGGAGACATTAAAGCATATGCAGTATTACAAACTTCCTCCTAAAATTAGCCATTTTAACAGGAACTTGCCCTTCCAATCTAAACAACTCACATTCAGAAAGGGAATTTTCTATCATTTCAAAGCACAGGCAACTGAAGACAAACCTGTTCTTAGGGCATCACCTTTGCACTTTGCTTCTGACATCTCAAGGTTTCCATGGGAATAATTAGCAATATCTCACTAAAACGGCCATGAGACATTATAATTCACTAGAACTCTACAAAAATATTAAAAACAAGCTTCAAATAAACATTTCAGAAAAGTCTGAAAGAAAGAAGTCAGAAGCATTTTCAGAAACCTGGCAGGATTTCAAGCACTTCTAGTACTTGAGAGGAACTCTTTTTTTCTTTTGACAAAGGTTTGCAGCTTTTTCCTCAGCCTTCATTTATTTACACTGAAGCTGCTGTGAAGTTCTGAGCTTAAGACTAAGAAGGGATTTCAGAATACAAAGAAAGTAGGAAAATCCCTTCAGCTCCAAATGCCAAGGTAGAACCTAAAAGGAGGATAGAAGCATTAAATCGTTTGTTTAATCCAAATTCATTTTGGTCTGGAAACAAGTAAGCTAATAATCATTGATGAGAGGTTCTGCGATTAAACTTAGCTCCTTTTTAATGTTGGAAATGCACAGCTGAGAGACACTGGTGGCTGTGTGGGCTTCACCCTGCACTGTGGCTCCACGGGCTTGGAGCAATTCCCAGTGGAGATGCCACCCCTCACTAATGGGAAGGGACCAGCAGCACGTCCTGCCTCTCTGAACACCACCGTGGACAAAGACTCCTGCATCACTTGATGCAATTTAAATTAACACCTACAGCACTTGGGAACTTAACAAAAACAGCTGGCCTAAACCGGTTCTGAACCCAAAGATTAGTAGATAGCAGATACTTTGGGAGTGTAAGGAACTGTACAGAAGAGAAACAAGCGTAGTGTGATCCTTCACTGGTACTTTATTCCTATCAGCATTATTTAAAATGCATTCTTCTTAAATACAGTCTTTTTCCAAAACCCAACTTTGTCCACACCCTTCCATTTGAATCCCAAACACATGTTTTAAAAGTGTTCAAACCCCAGACTATATACCTCTCAAATAACCCAATCAAATTACGGGATGTTTTCTTTCTCCATTCTTCCTTAGCAGGAAAAATATGAATAATAATATTCACTAGACAGGAGACTTTTTATGTTTACATTTTTATCATTTACGAAAACAAAATAGGAACAATTTTTGAACCATTATAACCTCCTGTTATATTTTTTTTCCTCTAAAATCTTCCCTGAAAAAGACCTCTCATCTATGATAAGATATGACATGCAGAATTTCAGGGGATACAAAATTCTTTGGAGAAAGTCAAGAGAAATTGATTCAACTGGGAAGATAAGCCCTGATCCTTAACTGTAACTTAGTTACTCTTGATGCACATAACAAGGCTTAAGAGGTTAAACGTGGTTCTGAGAGGAGCACGGTGCGTTTTTGTTTTTAGAAACTCTACATTTAATTGAAACTAGAGATAAAGAAAATGATCCTTTGATGAACGACGAGCGGGGTCTGGCTTTAGGCATTTTGTTATCAAGATGGACATGCTGAGAACCCACCCACCAGCATACCAGAAACCACAGTTGGCAATGCTACGAGCAAAGGCATTTCCTGCGTTCCGACTTTCTAGCTGAGGGCCACATGCTTCAAAATCCTTCCTTAAATGCACAGCTAAAGGAGAGGGAGTTCAGTGCCTTGCCCAGTCTTGCATGGTGTATGGAAAGACCAGGCAGCATCCCAGCTACACTCAACATCCCACAGGCCGTGGTCTCTCCCCTGAGTCTCAGTTCCCTGCCCTAGTGGAGACTGGGCCAAAGGACTATTTTTCCTACCCCATCGCCTCATAAGTTACAGTTTACAATCTAAACCTGCTGAATTAAGTATTAATTAATGTGGTCCCCATCCACATGATGTGCCAAAATATCACTAAGAAAGGAAGAGCAAACGTGATTAAAAAGAGGTGAACAGCAGCTGAAGCCTGAAGAGAGGGCTGTGGCTTACTTCAACCTACAGCATGCTCTACCTACACCACTTCCAATGAGTTCCTTTCAGCTTTCTCTCCTATTATCTTGAATGTATAATAGAATAATTACTTACATGAAATTCTCCAAAAGCACTTACCTCACTTAGAAGTGACACACTTTCAAAAGTAGGAGTTAGAACCTCGTAAAAAGGTTTCCTGACCAAAAATTACCACAGAGATTCTGAAAGTTGTAAGAAGTATTCAGTTGCTGCCCAAAGCAACCAAAACAAGCACAGCAAATACTGAATAAAGAAGGGTAGCTTTCATGCAGAGGTGAAGAACCAAAGCTCAAGTACCATTTGTATGTGCAGCTCTCAGAAACATCAGAAATTACTATACAGTGTATCTGGCTAGAGATACAAGCAGCTCTTTTCATCCACAAGATCCATGCTTACAATGGTAACACACATTACATACAATCATATTATTTTATTTAATCCATATTATTTTGTGTCAATCCAGCACATGTCATTGGACATGACTGTCTACAAAAATCAAGCAGAAAGCAAGAAGAAAAATTTCTTACAGCAGGAATATACCTTCAGCATGCCAAAATCAGATTGCCAGAGCATCCCTAATTCTGCAGGCTTGGCCCTATGCATTACAGTCCTTTGCTGCTTGATGAACCCAAATGCATGCAGCATGATGGATTGGAAAAAATCAGTAATAAGGGAAAATCACAGTTGCAGACATGATTCTGCTATCCATTGTCTTCCTGTGGCAGTGTCATTTAGGACAGTTCTTTTACACTTACCTCGAAGCAACAGGTTGCCTTTCAGATAGCTGGGATCAGAAAACAATGCGCTTTAAACTGTGGCAGAAAGATCTAGAAATCAAACAGGGAGTGTCTACCAAATTCTTTAACAATATAATTAAACTTCAGGTAAGGAAACTAGGAACTCTGCATAGAAAGAAAACTGATTTGTTTCCATCTTTTGCATGCATCTAAACACCAAGATCTTCTTTACAAATGTTTACAACCAAGCAGAGGATTCTAAGGGAACTGCCTGAAATAAAGAGGTCACTTAATCATTACTCAAGTGTCTTCGGTTGTGGGAATTGTGCCACTGAATCAGGATTAAAGGAGACAGGACCAAGGTTTAAACACTAAGCATAATCGTTGCTACCTTAAAGTGATTTAAAGTGATTTTAAACACTTCTTGATATTCTGCTTTATCTTCCTTCATTTGTGACCAGATTGCTCACAAACACAGGTGGGAATAGAGACTGCTTGACTGAATCAACACAAATGACCAGCTATCCCCTTCCACATGGTGTGGTTCTTCCCCAAAAAGTTGGCTGGATAATGGCATTTCTAATCCAACTCTGCACAAAGCCACAATGACATGGGATGCTGTGCCTTGTTTCTACATGTTTACTACTACTATATCTGTCCAGAGTCCCCTTCAAGGAAAACATAACTCAGTGCAGGTAAAAAGCAAACAAATGATAAATCTCATAGAATAAATCTGTGGCACAAAAAGATTGGGACACGTTTTGTCCCAAGGAGTCCCAGAGCTCATGTGTAGAGTCCACTGCCCACTCTGCAGACTCGGACTGAGGTCTAAGAATAGGAGCCAGGTTTCTCTGGCTCTTGGCATTTGTGGCAGGAAGAGCAAAGATGGCAGCTGCTGCAAAAGAAAGCAGAGGGATGGCCTCACCATCCACAAATGTGCATCAGCTCAAATGCTACCAGCAATGGGATGGCTGAGAGCAGTCCCAGGTGGATCAAGTTCTTCTGTTTTGGGTGATAGATGTTCCCACCTTCCCGACAGCTAGCCCGAAAACACACACAAAGAATGTTATTAATTCTGTAACTTCCCTTTATTCCACCAAATGCAGCAGCTTCTCTCAGTCTGTTTCAAGAAGGTGTTATTGATGGTGTAGAGCACCAGGGAAGACAGTCACTCCAGTTTGCTCTGTATTCCACACCAAGTGATGTCAGATCCCCTTGCAGTTAAGAGGTGCTCCAGCCTTTGTCTGTGGGTCTATTTTAGCCCGTTTACACCAAATATGCTCCTCTATTTATCCAGGCAACCAGATGCAGTCCACACCCCAAGCACTCGACTGCCACCTCCAAATGATATTCACAGAAACAAACATCACCTGGTGTTTCTTATTTTCCCTGAAGAAGATTGACAAATGTCCCCAAAGTAAATATGGTGAGAAGAGAACCCAAACCTGGGATCAAATTGCCCCCTTGTATCTGCAGAGGAAAGAAAATGATCCTTTCCTCTTCCTGCTTTGGCTCTTTCTTTCTTTTTAGCTCAAGTATTAGGCAGGCAAACAGAGCAGTTTATGATGGACAGGCAGATATTATTATTTCATTATTGGTTTTTGGCCACATTTGCCCTCTAATGATCTTGGCTCCAGCCATATTATAGCTATGGTTTAAAAAAAAAAAAAAAAAGGAAACTAGTTAAACAAAGATTCTTTAAGTACTAGCAAAGCATTTGGATTCAGGCTCTTGTTCATGCCCTTTAAAGCCATTATTTTAAAAAATGTTTATGCAGCAGGGGCATTTCTCCTACACATAAAAATTCTTGAAAAACAGGAAAAGGAAATTAATGCTTCCTTGGAAATTAATCACTATTGGCACAGTCTTGGGTCTCTTTCTTTGATACTCTATGGTACCCTTACCTTTGTCCATATTTACAAGATCTTGTATTTGTTTTGAAGTCAAGATTTGAATATTTTTACTGATGTCAAACACTTTTTCAAATTAATTTTTAAATTGCCATCAAATTACACAGAACGCTACAAACAAATATAGCCAACACTACCATATTGCTAGAATTCAACCCAGAACTTTAAGAAATTTGCAATGTCTCACCAAGGCCCTAGGATGACACGGTCAGGCATCACTTCAACACAGACCAGTTAGCAAAATTTCTTGTTCTGGCAGTGTTTTTACTCTCTAGCAATTTCCACCCCACTGCATAGCACGCTGTCACCTCGCTGCATTACAGGGAAGACTCCCCACACCTCAGGTGGCTTCTAGCCCACCTGTGCAGTACCAGAAATCATATTTTCATTGGTGGAACTAAACAGGGCCTGTTTTGATGCAAACACGCTGAGCTGACTAAAACTTGGGTCTAATCTTGTGCGGATTTCCGGCAGAAATGCAGGGGGGCACTTCTAAACCATCCAGGCTGCAGCACAGCAAAGCTCTTCAAAACTTCCTTAAATCCTGCTGACAACAGCGAGCGTATACAAGTCCAAGTGTTGTAGCCCACACAGATGGATTAGAAGCCACCACACAAATTTTGAAGGCGTCCTTACCCAGGGAAAACGTGGCAATGATACTGGTATTTCACGTAACACTGCAGTCCAAGGAGGCACACAGCTACTATTAAAGTGCTGGTGTTTTTCGAGCAGTCAAAGGCTCAATCTGGACTTTTAGCAGACTTCTAGACTGGGCTGAAGGGTGCATCTGCCATGCTGGCAGTGGGAGCACAAAGGATTGCAGAGATAACCACCCAAGCTGTTAGGCCCATCCTAAAGAGATAACACTAACCAAGGAAAGGAGCCCTCCTTGCTCCTGCCCATTGAGACTGAGCACAGAAGAATGTCTGCAGCACAAATTCTTACCACATAAGTGTTGTATCAACCATTACCAGGTCTAATTGCTCTTGAAGACTTTAACAAAAGGTTTGCTCAAGCAGTGGCTGTGTTTCAGCAGTGCCTATGTGTCTGCTGAAGTCACCTTTGGCAAGGAGCTATGCTAGACAGCTCCTGACAAAGATCAAGCCAAATTCAATCTCAGTGCAGCTTCACTGATGACAGGGCCCCCAGGCAATCACATCCTGTGTTTACTTGGTGGAGGGGAGCCCATAAGCAGCAAGTGAGTGGCCATGGCTCTTTGTTTACAATAAACTTTTCCACACTGAGGGCTTAGTTGTATTTTCATGTCAGAAGACACTTGAAGAGGAGATCCCTTTGGCAAGCTCTTCTTTCAGTGAAAATTTGCACCAAATTTCTTGTCCTGACATTCTCTGAAAATTGCCACATACGGCCTCCCAGTTTTCAAAGACCAAATATATCCCCAGCCATCTGGGATAGAGGGAAAAGAATATCAGAAATAGAAAAATATGAATGAAGAAAATGCCACGAGTTTTACAGCTGGTCAGCTTCCCCCTGGGTCACCATTCCTCCACCCACAGTGAAACCACCAAAGGCACATTAAAGCTTTTCCTCTGACATGAATAGTTCCTGTGAGGATGATTGTGAACTAGAGATGGAAGACTGTGGTGCTGAGAAGACAGCGGGGAGGACATAGAGGGAACCAAAGGAATAACGAAACAAAACATCTCTGGGAAGACCCCTTACATCTATAAACATGCTGATTTTTAATCATACGACACTTTGGATTCAAAGCCACTTAGTGTGCATACAACAGCAATATCAAAAAATTCTGTCATTTCAACAGTTTTCTTTCCTTAGGCTCTGTGAGAAGAAGCCCAAAGGCTTTTTACTTCTACCTCACAGCTAAAAAATTTAGGATACTAAACAGCTCAGTGCAATAGGCCTAAAAATGGCGTCATCTTTCATGGATCAAGTCTCATGAATTATGTGTGCAGTAGCAAAATCCTGCAAAAAAAAATTCCTGCCGGGGCATTTTCATTTCCATGACCACAGTCCTACTAAGTGAGGCAGATTCTGTTATGATTACCGTGACCTTGACTATTATATAACTACAGTCTGGGAGAGATTTTATTGTTGAAAAAGCTTGACTTAAAAAAAAAATATTAAGCTACTAATGGTCATGACAGAAGGGAGAAATTTGATCTAGTCACATTCTAGACAACAGAGAAAGGAGAAAAATACTAAGATTGAATAAAGACACAGTTTCATCAGATAAGAAAGGCAAAGTAGCTGTGGAAGAAATCATTTGACTACATCCCATAAACTGGGAATGTAAGAAGCCTGGAGGTCTGCAGCCAGGTTTTAGTGGACTCATCACACCTGGCACCCTTGCAAGCTAACTCAGCAAAGCCACCTCTGAGTCAAGGCTATGGCACATGCAGAAAACTTCCATTCGGGACACACCCTGCCGCCTTTGCCTTGGGATTCAAGACATCCCTGTGGCTGCAATCCACCACCTTTCTTCTTGCTGACCTCCAGTGGTTTCTGGCCTCCCTGCTGGAATAACACGGCCAGTACTGACTCTGCAGTAAGGCACAGCTCCAAGTCCTGCCTCCATCTGGTTGTTGCTTTTTCTCCTGGATTTTGCCTGCACAGGCCAGGAGTTCCCCCAGAGTAGCTGAGCCTACTGCATATTTCCTGTTGTACTTCCCAGGGTTCTTATCCAGGAGGGTTCTTGATCGTTTTCAGCAAAGACCTTCCAAGACTACAAAAATCTGCCTTTGGGCAGAAGGTCCCAGCCCCTTTGCTGGTCTGCTTGGCATGGGCCACAGCTTCCCTGCTGAGGTGTATCTGAGCACTCAGCCTCTTTCCACTCACCAAGCACCTCTCTCTAACATTTACATAGCCTGGAAGGTCAAATTTTCTGTTTAATAGTAATGTTTAATAACCTCTGATCTTCAGGCAAACATCATTAAACATAAAAAATTAAGCCCTGATCTTCGTGATCATGACATTGCTCACTCAGCAGGCCAAATCGAGGTGCAGTCTGCAGTGAAGGGGTTTTTTTAAATTTTCCTGTCCTCACAATTCCTTTTCTTTAACCATTAGTGCAGCAAACCAGCTGTGTGGCCACCAGCCCTTGCCTCCAGCACAGCAGCATTCCAAAACTGCAGGGTCTGTGTGCACATCTGCCTACGTATTTATGGGGCAAACACAAATAAAACAGCCAAATCAACAGTAACACGAGCTGTCAAAAACACAAACACAACTCTGATGAAGTCAACAGCACTTTTACAAACAAGGGCAGGTAGGTTACAGGCCACAAATACTTATCAACTGTGCAGAGAAAGAGAGGCTTGAAATATCCTTCAACTTCTTAAAAAACACCATCCCCTCACAGAGGCTAAAAGGTGCTCCAGGGCTGCTGGCAGTAGCAGGGAGCTTGGGTGAGGTTTTGGAAGAGCACACAGATTGTCTTCTGTGCAGCCCCATGAGATCAAGAGAGATTTCAAAGGCAAATCTCATTGAAATACCTTTTAAAATCTGACTCTATGTACAGGACAGACCTCACGTATTTTTTGCTGTCAAATGATCCTTCCTGCTGACAATCTAGGCTTCCCCTGTCTAGAAGCTACCTAATTCCCATTAATTGTTAGGCTTTGCATGTATCAGTCTCTTTTAAGACTAAAAATAATTGAGAAAAAATAAAAAAGGTCTGACTAGATTGCATCACAGGTAACCAGCGAACTTCTCTCAAAGGCTGCACTTCAAATTGTGTCAAATTATACCTGCTTTCAATCTGGCCCACAGCCGACACCTCACTTTCAACTTAACACATATTTGCTGATTTTGTAGATTGCAATTATATATTGACTTGTGTAAGAACAAGCTTTGCTGTGGACCATATTTCTATATAGTTCAGCATAATGCCTTTATTTTTCTTTTTCTGGTCCAGCATTAACTTAAGTATTGGTACAAGCAGCAGCTCTCACAAACTTGCCAAAAAAAAAGCAGAATACTTTCTGTGGGAGTATAAAATAGATTGGCCACTGTTATTCTAACAAGCACACGGGTTCCATGGGCGAGAGAAATAAAGTGCTCATTCATTACCCAGTTTACGGTGACAGCCTGGTGAGATTCTTTTACATTACAGATCGTTTACATTCTGATAGCCCCATGAAACGAACTGAATTCCCACACAGTCACAAAAGGCCAAAGTTAGCATTTTCCTTTAAAAAAATAATAAACTCAAGTCTGCCTCTGGAGCGGATTGGCTGCAACCTTGAACCTTAAAGGAAATAAGAGGGAGAAAGAGCGAGCAAGGCACACATCATAAGAGGGGGTGGGGAAAAGCTAATGGCACTGGGAATGGAAAATGTGGGCATTAAAACAATTTCCTACTCTAAACAATGTGCAAAGTTAAAAATATCTTCTCCTGAGATTATCCTCAGCATAAATACTCACGACAGCTATTTATAGCTGTCTGGTAGCCTCCAACAAAGATTTTTATTCCAACAAAGGAGCTATATACAAATGCAGGACCTGTTTAAAGAACTATTAAAATGGAAAATAAACCACTCTTGCGTCAGCTAGCCATATTGGTACCTGTTTCCAACTCAGTCTAAACACAGCTTTCCTGAATGCTGACAATGGAGCTTTAAGTGCTCAGGGGAGGGAAGAATAAAACCCTTGGTACATTTATCACAGGCCAAATACCCACTGTCATAAAGGCCAACACCTGAGCACTGCAAGGCAAAGTGCTGAGGGGAAATAGAGTGTGCAAGATTCTCAGCTGCACCTTGATCGCCCAGGAGTTCTGTCACAGCAAATCTGGAGCCAGGATTGCCTGGGACAATCCAGGAAGGGACCGTGTTAGGACCCCCACGCCGTGGATATGATCCTGCACCACTGGGAAACCACCTGTGGCAGAGTCATGTGCCAGCAACTCGACTCATGGGAGATGCTTAAAAAATTTACCCTTCCTAGTATGTTCTTCCACTTTAAAATCTTTTAACTAGCATTGGTCTGATCACTCACTGTACTTGCCAACATATATTCTTATTGTTTTGGTTGCCTCTGGCCTTGAACTAGGAAAAATAATTTTGCTTGTAAATATACTTTTAAAATCCATGGGAAATTTCACTGAGAAAGCTCATGATAGCAGATTGCAGGCACTGCTGGGATGGTTTTTTAGGACAAGGTACACCTGTGATCCAAGTGAGGTAAGGGATCCCCACAGCTGTACATGATAAAGGGCACGTGTCCCATTAGATGGGTCTAACAGGGTCCCAAATGCCCCACCTTAACTACCCCAAGGAACTGTGTCCTTCCTTTTTGTCTCAGTAACTTCTTGGTGCATAGAGGTAGATGAGAGATCTTGCTTTGTCCATTTCCAGGTCTTCCTGTAAAACTTGTCTTTCAGTGCAATCCCTGTGTCTGGGTCACGTTTGCCAATGACTCCGCAGTCAATCTGATGAGCCGTGACCACGGTTTGTGTTATCTGTAATTGCCTGGCTCCGTGTTCTGCCATTTCACTGTCAATCAGCTGCGCACACTCTGTGTTAATTAAGACTGCAAGAATTTCAGAGCATAGGTCTTTCCCTTCACTGCACATGTGTGAGCAACTTTGCAGTACAGTTCTGCTCATAAAGTTCAACTCGTGTTGAACTTGTCGTACTTTTCAGCTCAGCTTTGGTTTGGTTTCAGCTTGGCTCCTTCAATTCAAGTTAATATTTGAATTTTAAAAATACTTTTAAAAGTCATTATTTGGACTGAGTTGCTGTTCAAGAAGAGAATAACAACTTACACAAGCTTCAAGTTCACATTTAGTTTAAGTTTTTGATGTTGGTTTCCAATTTGTGACTCCAATAGTACTGAAAAACACTGATTTGAAGTTAAATACACCTAGTAAAATGTGTTATGACGGCCTACATTAAAACACTAATTTGAAGTACAGCAGAAGAGGGGTTACGAAGCACAATTTAGGGACACCAGGGTCACAGCTCCGTGAAGGCAAGGCCTCTACCCTTACTTCTTAATGGAGCAATTGTCAGAGAATGTTCTCCATCTGGAGAAAACCAGAGCCACTCATTGTCACCTTGCAGGAAATGTAGAATTTGTCCCCCTCCCCTTCCGTTTCATACATGAAAAAGGGGTTGGGATAAGCATTCCCAGTTTTCAGCACTCTTTCCTAGCTCCCCAGCACCCATCCAGGTTTTCACAACAAGCCTACAAGCGTTTCATCCAGTGTTTGTAACGAAGTCAGCCAGAAATTTGCTGACAGTAGGAATAGCAAAGAGGCACCTTGGAGTGCCTGAATGATAAGACTCTCTTCACTTGCATGCAACTCTCAGTGGACACAGAGGAAAGCCTGTGCAGCAAAATAAGCTGGTTTGAGACATGGAATTTTAATGGCAGTTTAATCTATTGCACACAGTTTAGCAATGTAATGAGGAGCCTATAAACCACACAAGTGCTACAGAGACTGACATCCGCATTTCACTCACAGGGTATGGTTTTAGACACAGCAATAACCATAGCTGGATAGTACAGTACATTCTGTTCTACCAATGGCAACTCAACAGCATCATCTGCATCTGACTCTCATTCTTTCTGGTATCCATATTATAGCTTTTGGAACAGGATAACAACTATTATCCCACCCGCCTCCCCCCCCTCCCCAATTTTGTGGTCAGCAGCTCACTACTCTCAGCATATTTAATTGATAAATAATGGGGAACGAGGCTAGGGAGGAGGAAGTCTAACAAATGGATTTGAGTTACATAAGCAACCTTTCTTTTTCACCCCTAAAAGTCTTAATTTATTATCTGTTCCCAGCATTCACTAAATGCACAGGCTCAGCTGCCACATTCCCCTCTTCTGCCTAAACAAGGTTGCAGCACTTCTGTGTCTTTTGAGACTCAGACTGCTCTTTGCTACAGGATGAAGTTGCATTTGCCCTGCTCTGTGAGAGACCCAAAGTACAGCTTGCAAGCAAACGGCAGAGCAGGCTGTTCTGTAAGAAAGCTCCCAGCTGTTCTTCTCTGCCTTGGAGAGATGATGTGGTCCTGTGGCTGAGACACGGCTTCTATTCCCAGGTCTGCCACTAAGCGATTAAAGATGGAGCTTGAGGTAAAATGTGTTATGACAGCCTAAACCCGTGATGACAAAGGCACATTTACAAGAAACAGGGCCATGGATCTGGTTTAAGAAAAAAAAGAAAAAAGAAAAAAAAAAAAAAAGACAAGAGGAAGACAAAACCAGGGAAAAAATACTAATCGGACATGGCCATAGCTGCTATCCCAGATGATGAATCCAGTTCACAAATGGCAGAAAAGCACCTTCAGTCAAAGGGTCTGGTATTCCTTCTGCCCTATTTTCTGATTGCTTTCCCAAAAATTCAGCATCATGTTTGTTAGTTTTGGACAGAGTAAGTCTCCAGATGTCTTCCACGTCCTCCTCTCACACAGATGCTCAGCAACCTTAAAGTGCCCTATCCACTGACCATTCAAGATGTGACTCTAAAGCTCACACAGGCATTAAAGACTCTTCAGCCTCCTCAACCAAGATCTGTAGAGGTGAAATCCCACAAAATCCCGTGGAAAGGGGTTACAAGGGGGTGTTACTCCTCTCCAGCTTCTGAAAATGTTTATTAAGAACACAGCTGCTCCTCAAAAGCCCTGTAGCCTATGCAAATCACCTCATGCCATCTCAGTGCCAGCCACACCAGCAGCTGAGAAGTCCAGCATTATCTGGCTGTGCACCTTATCACCCTCCCTCGCCAGGAGAAGTCATCAGCAGACACACTGCAATATCCCTATCAACATCCAGGAGTCCACAGTGAGTGGCAGAGATAAGCAATGGCTCCACATACAATTTTCCCTGCAACAAAACATGCACAGAGCTCTTACTAAATGTAACAGAGGTGGGCCAACCTCCAAAGACCTTAAACCTTATGGAGAAGGATTCCTGAAGTCCATGACTGAGGCTGCTTTTCATGGCTTCTCCTTCTAAAAGTGGCCTCTACCAAAGTTCAGGTGCTAAAAACTGTGGGCCTGGGTGATTCGTACATCATTCTCCAAATTCTGCAGCCTGGAGAAGATCTCATAAGCAAAGAGGCAAGCAAAAAGCATAAATACATCCCCTCTGATAGGTTTGTGGCCGAGTCCCTTGTCTTTCCCCATTTGGAAAGCTAAAGGATGCCTTTTACCCTGCTAAAAGGAGGATGCAGGGATTTATATATTCAGTAAATAATTGGCAAGATGCCAGATGGTCTGGTTATGGAGATGCACAAAGCAGCTTTCATCACGAGAGGCACTACAGTGGTAAAAGAAGAAGAAAAAGCAGTAAAAATGGCATTACTCTTCTCAACAGAAGGAATCACTTTCAGCTACCTTTCAAACAGTCTGCTCTGGCCAGATTTCTTTATGTTTATGCTTACATCCTTCNACATGCTTCCTTCATGTGATTAAGAATTTAAGTTTTAAGGAGTCTGAATTCTAACTAGCAAAGAGGTTGTCCTATTAGGAAAGTCTTAATTTTAAACCCATTCTGCAACTCTGTTTATCCTGGGCTGCAGAAGAGCAACTTGAAGGCACTTCAGAAGTAGGCCATGAACACAGAAGCCCCTTCCTTGGAAAAGGTGACAGTTCATGTGACAATAGCTTACTTTTACAGAAGCATCTTTCATATCAAAAGTGTTTTACACACTACAGAGACACACATCTCCAGCAAAATGCAACTTCTGGTTGTGCAAAAGGTGGCAGCCTACAAAATCATGCACTCCAATGGGACAAGGAAATATTTTTAGCTAAGAACACTCCATGTTGCCCATTAAAATGGCACATTCTTTACCTCAGAGGACTGAAGACCTCAGCATTTACCATGTGCAAGCCAAATAAAGACAACATCCAGAATATTTTTATTAAAAACAATTGTCTGGAATACAAACGGTCGAATTTACAATATGTTGGGTAGCTGCCGGATGTCGATAGAAAATGAACACAGGCTGTAAATTCAGGGCTTGGTAATTAGGAAAATGTGTATGTTTCCTGAGTCTGCTTCTCTGTAGGTAGGACTAAAGGGCAGCATTATGTCATTTCCCTTTGCGCAGGACTCCCTATTGACTTCCATAAAGAATTTGGCTTAAAAACTGATGACAGGGTACAGCCAGAGTTGAGGGAAGAACAACCAATAAATAAATGAAGATGGGTTGGTGATTGAAAAGTCATTCCTAGTCACCAAGACATCTTACCAGAATTTCTTCCAGCAGTATAACGAGGACAGGACAGATGATCTCTGCTCTCAGTTATACCAATCCCTCAAATCCAGAGTAATTACTAAACGTGCACAACCACCGAAAACAAGATTCAGACTGAAACAAGGGCAAGCCTTGAAACACAGAACACAACTTAACATGGAATAGCTTTGAATTTTTGACATGGCCTGTTAAATGGGTCCCTGAGTTTAACTGGCAGCCAACCCTTTCCTCCTAAAACTACCCTGCTTTAAAACATATTTCATCGATATTTGCTTGAATTTCAGAATTCTTCTGTTATCTTCAAGCAAGGATAGGAGTTTAAAAGCTTTCATCAACTAAACTGCATGTTTTGTGGTCTTTGCTCCACTTCTGTGCATTTATGCCTTTATCTCCTCAAAGCAAGATATTATATCCAGCAAAACCACACAGCCAGCAGACTGAGAAGTCACATTTCCTCCAAAGTCAGCATAACCACAAGCATGCAAGACTTANACAAAGCAGCTCTCATCACGAGAGGCACTTCAGTGGTAAAAGAAGAAGAAAAAGCAGTAAAAATGGCATTACTCTTCTCAACAGAAGGAATCACTTTCAGCTACCTTTCAAACAGTCTGCTCTGGCCAGATTTCTTTATGTTTATGCTTACATCCTTCCTTCATGTAATTAAGAATTTAAGTNACACTCCATGTTGCCCATTAAAATGGCACATTCTTTACCTCAGAGGACTGAAGACCTCAGCATTTACCATGTGCAAGCCAAATAAAGACAACATCCAGAATATTTTTATTAAAAACAATTGTCTGGAATACAAACGGTCGAATTTACAATATGTTGGGTAGCTGCCGGATGTCGATAGAAAATGAACACAGGCTGTAAATTCAGGGCTTGGTAATTAGGAAAATGTGTATGTTTCCTGAGTCTGCTTCTCTGTAGGTAGGACTAAAGGGCAGCATTATGTCATTTCCCTTTGCGCAGGACTCCCTATTGACTTCCATAAAGAATTTGGCTTAAAAACTGATGACAGGGTACAGCCAGAGTTGAGGGAAGAACAACCAATAAATAAATGAAGATGGGTTGGTGATTGAAAAGTCATTCCTAGTCACCAAGACATCTTACCAGAATTTCTTCCAGCAGTATAACGAGGACAGGACAGATGATCTCTGCTCTCAGTTATACCAATCCCTCAAATCCAGAGTAATTACTAAACGTGCACAACCACCGAAAACAAGATTCAGACTGAAACAAGGGCAAGCCTTGAAACACAGAACACAACTTAACATGGAATAGCTTTGAATTTTTGACATGGCCTGTTAAATGGGTCCCTGAGTTTAACTGGCAGCCAACCCTTTCCTCCTAAAACTACCCTGCTTTAAAACATATTTCATCGATATTTGCTTGAATTTCAGAATTCTTCTGTTATCTTCAAGCAAGGATAGGAGTTTAAAAGCTTTCATCAACCAAACTGCATGTTTTGTGGTCTTTGCTCCACTTCTGTGCATTTATGCCTTTATCTCCTCAAAGCAAGATATTATATCCAGCAAAACCACACAGCCAGCAGACTGAGAAGTCACATTTCCTCCAAAGTCAGCATAACCACAAGCATGCAAGACTTATAATGATATCAAAGGCAGTACATCAGGATCTCATTGTAAGTATGATGAGAGCACGATAGGTGAAATCAGGATGGAGCCTGCAAAGCAACAGGGAAACAGATGAAGAAAGTTAGACTTTTAAGATATGAGTCACCAAAACAACACCTTCAAGCACTTCTCTTTACTCAAACAGTGTCCGAGCTGGTGACACAGTTGAAGTCTTTCATTATCTGCATAGTTTATTAGGTACTGTATTAGTCCATCTGATAATAATCAGTAAACGGAAAATGAGATTACAGGTTCGTTGAATTTGCCTAAACATTTCAGGATTGCCTTGAAGTTATATTTTCTTCATTCAATTTGTGTGTATCCTGCACTTACATTCAGGCCTGAAAAAACATGATGATATTTTCATTACTTAGTAGGAGGTTTTCTCATATTAATTTAATCACCAATATACTCCTTCTCATTAGAATATTGAAATGACTCATCCATTCCATCAAAAATTTGGG
>WEIT01017698.1:1327-15394 GCA_013389985.1 Dryoscopus gambensis
TCCTGCTTTTTCATTAGACACACGTGGGAAAGCAATATTTATGTGAAAATGAGCTCAGCTCATGTGCACAGTCTGATTTGTGCTATCGTCACTCACATCTTCTGTGCTGAGAGTTTTTATATTTACAAAATCTTTTATTTTCAACATCACGTTACATCTAGTATCTAGTATCCAAACCATTGGATTGGAGGACAATAAAAATGTCCCATCTTCATTTGTTAGATGCTCTTTGAGATACAGAAACCAAAGATTTCATAGATTATTTTAGAGCTTTTCAAAAATCAGAGATCATGGTAGAGTAAAGTAGATTGGGGAAAAAACCACAGCACTAATCCTTATGACTATGACAAATTTTTCCATCACTGAAAAACATGTTGCCCTGTTACTCTGATTGATTTCGGAACAGGAACATATGTATCTGAGATTATATCTGGTTTTATATATATATGTGTATACTTAATGAAGCAGATAGGGACACTAGATGCTTATGTGTACATGCTCTTGTCAATCAAAAGTGTAGTCTTTTCTTAGCTTTGTGCCAGTTATGTTGATTCTTTTTCCATGAATGTATGAAAAAATTATAAACTCTAAGTATAAGATGTATGTAAATACTTCACTAGCTGCTGTTTCTTTCCTCTGTGTATTTAAGCTCATAAATACACCTAGCCTAAATGTTTCAGTATGAATAGCTGGTGGCTGGGGGAAGGGTCAGTCAGGCACAATATAGATAGATGTGATTATTTATTTAAAAGCTACTGGCTGGGCTACCTTAATAGCTAGGTTTGGTCAGTTCTATCTGGTTTCCACATGTGTTTCCTGTTTTTCTTCTAAATTCTATACTGCTCAGGGACCTGGGGAGTGCAAGTCCAGGATTTTCCTGAAGGGAAGGACTGCTTTGTTCATTACTGCCATGGGAATGTGTTAAATTTAAGTATGTGTTGTACAAGTCTCAGCTGTGTTTCTCCAATGGCAGATACAAGCTCAGCTCATTGGAAGTGTAAGAATGGAAAGCAAGAGGAATATTACTGTGGTTTTTTTTAGTGGGTAGTAAGGAGAGGGAGGATGTGTGTGCGCTGTTTACTCTAGTCCTCTTTTTTGTCTGCCAAAGTCAGAGTGAGTAAATTTAAAAAGTGACTTTGAAGTATGCAAACTAAACTAGCTCTGGTTTTTAGCCTACCATAAACAATGTAAAATACATCAGTAGTCTTGAACACTCAGGAAGAGATAAAACATCCCAACCAGAAAACCTGGGAACATTTCAAAAATGTGTTTATTTGAAATCTGTGACAAGGCACAATAGTATTTTTTTTTCCTCCCTGGACAATAGAGTTTTAATTAAAAGTGGATCTGTCTCTTATTATGGTAATCCACCATACACCCCTAAAAATTGCTTGTTAAGAATTAAGGTTCTGACTATCCAGCTTTAGAGAAACAAGATACTAAGTCTGTGGCAGCCAGTTCATTATCAACATATTTTTCTAACACTTGTGTGCACACTTTTAGTGGAATTATCACAGTAAAAACCAGAGTTTTCCTGTCCACTTTGTCATGAAGCATGGCTATAAAACATGAGTTTTATTCCAGTATTGAGTATCATAATACATCCAAAAGAAGGAATTTCTTCAGTCCATTCCAGGCCTCTGATATTAGGTGACAAAATCAGAGCATGGTTTTTTCTAAATTCCTTTTACAGTTGATAGTATATATGTTCTCCTGCAGAAGTAAGCACTGCAAAATGCAGTTGCTGCAAGAAACGTAATCTCCATTGAATCGTAAAATATTATCATGTTCATACTTTATAGCTTCCAACCCTCGTCAGCAAAGCTCTCCTGCTTTTAGAGCATCTCAGAGTCACTGTTAGGGACCAGGCTTAAGCCCTAAAATTCTGTTTGCAGTCCTCAAATATTTAGCTAAGCTTGGACTAATGAATTTCATTGGCTTCTCCTGACTGCCCAAGGCAACAGAAGGGGAACTAACAGCTTCCTAACACACACCTTTTCCATGCCAACTCCAAATTATTTTATTTCATCAAATTGTGTGGAAGAGTGTAGGCGTTCTGATTTCCTGGCTCCCTGCCCTGTTTGTTACCGACCTGTGCAGCCAGCTCAGCTCCTTCCCTTTGAGATAACTAAAGGCTGCCTTTGTACTGAGGTGCAGTAATTTACCCGATACCTGGGCAGGTGGAGAGGCTCCCTTGAATTGAAGGGACAGGTCCGAATGGAGCCCTGGGTATTGCATTTTCCCAAAGCTCAATCCTTCTCACCCGAGGCTCGATGGTGAGTGCACGTGTGTGAGTAATGGGGTGGCCATGGTTTGGTCTCAGACTAGAGCTGTGATTTTGATGCTGGAGTCTCTTTGCATTATCCCGGTGTCATAGAGATGACAACATGGTGAAGTCATACTTGGATTAGTTGATGAGAGTCTTTAGGGAGGGGATGGAAGCATTCTTAATCATGTAATAAACACACTACATTCTTGTTTAGCTGATTGAGGAAAATGTTGCCCAATTAGGGTTTAAGGAGTCAAATTAAGGACTTAGGCAAGATCTAAACTAAAACCATATTTCAAAATGTCAAGAACTGGTTTGGGAGTTCCAGCCTGTCTTTTAAAAAGTATTCCAGAGAATCATTCCTGTTAATTTTTAAGAAAACCGCAAATTTTGGAAAAAAGGAAAATAAAATATCTGTATGAGAGAATAGTTAATCATGCTTTCCACTCAGAGGACAAAAACTTGCTCAAAAATCCTTGTGTATTTTTCACCAAAAGTCCTGGAAAAAAATCCAAATAAAGGTATATGGCCAAGGAATGTGACTTGGAAGGTGAGAAGCAAAAGTGATCACCTTGATAAATGAGGACAAAGTTAGAGAAAACTACTGGAGAAAAAAAGTAGTGCAATCCCATTTGAAAATAGGATTTCACTCCTCAATTTTTAAAGAAGCAATAGAGTGCAGAGATGCTGTAAGAAAATATTATTTTTTCAAAACAGTTAAACAGGAATATTAATATTTAATATTTGCAGATAAACATAGACCTGAACAGCAAGATTAGGTGTTGTTGAGGCAGGAAAAGTTTTATGGCAAAGTGTTACAAAACCTAAGTGCATGAAGGAAATTGGTGTTTTCTAATGATGTGCCAGATTCAAAACACCAGGGAGAGGAAAACTCTACCATTACTCAGACAGGAGGCAAGAACTCACCTAAGTTGGTACCATAACTCTGAAGCTGTTATTGAGTTACCCACTATGGAGGAAATACTAGAAGTACTTATATGACTAGACCAGCTCTGCCAAATCATAGTATAAACAAACATGAACAACCAGTGTGACAGATGAGGTATTCTGGCAACTTTATGTTAAAATCTTAGTCAGAACTTTTCCTTTTCCACAGTGGTCTTGACCTTGCTTCAGGTAACAGTAGAGATTTTTGTTTAACTCTAGTGACCATGGGTTTTGACATTTATAAATCTTTTCTTCTGAAGAGAGCTAACTTATTTCTCAGGTGATGCCAAGTCAGCCCTGTCTCTGCCACATTAGACAGAGCTCTGCAGCTAAGCCCATTTTGGGCCAGAGTGCTGCTGCTGGCATGCAGTTACCCTCTCTAGTATTAATACCTTGACTTTTTCTAACCCTGACAGAATTGCATTTTTTCTTAATAATTCCAAAAATGTATTGTAGTACCATGATTAGGTATGTATATTAGAGTTTCTCTCATGGAAGAAATCTTGACTTGGTATAGTCCTCAGATAAAATATTCTCTCTTGAGCTCTGGAGCTGCCAGTTTCATTCCTGCCTGTGTTGGCTGAGAAGGTTGTTGAGATTCTTTTGTCTCAAACTGAGACAGTAGTAGTTATGGTTTCATGGGAAAAACTTCCTTTAATCTAGAAAGGAGTAAAGATTACTGGTAAAGTTATGTAACAGTTCATGCTGGGTATCACTGTTCTTGTTTCTGGAATTTTCTATATTTCAATGCTGTTGGTCAAAATTGCCTTTTTCATGCCAGTGTGTAAGAACAGGTGCTAAGTCAGAGTTTAATACACTTAAGCTACTGTGATATGTCATAACAAGGACACAAATACAGTATCTGAATGCACTTCTTATGAAGACTGAATTGTTGACTCTTACGATGGCTTAACATGAAGGGAAAGAGATTTTCCTGATATCTGATGGCACAACAGCAATGGTGTTCACGAAATCTGGAATTGCTTCATAGATAAACTTTAAGTGAAATTTACTAAAACCAGTCACTTTTTGGTGTGTGGATGTTGCTGTGACACCACATAAACTGGGAGTGGTTGGCCCTAAGACACTGCACCTGATTGCTTATGTTATTCCTGGTTTGAGGAATGCAGCTACAGAAGTTGTGTTTGGGGTTTTTTTGTTTTAATTGGGTCCTGTGAAACCAATTTGACAAATACTTGGACCTCAGTTTTGATTTTAAAGTTGATGCTCAAAAGCCCTGGCAGCACGTTTTCAAGCTTTGAGTCACAATTTAGCAGCAAAAGTCTGCAAAAAGTTTCTTTTGTAAAATTCCAAATAAAATGGAAATCCATTGTTCCATATCTAAATTCTTCTAGAAATTCCTTGATCTTTTTTGTGGCCTTGCTCATACTCTGCAACTCTTTGCTATGAAACATTTTTAGTCTTTTTTTCAGAAGTTAGGTTAAAAATTCTGAAGTTTTAGAAGTATAACAACATATTTTTGTTGGTGGTTTAGGATTACTTCACTCATTTTACTGAATCTTTTTCAAAGTTTCTACAAGAGCAAACTGCCATAAATCAATGAATATTGATTTTTATTCTTTATATTTATATCAATACATACAGAAATATAACCACAGAGCGATTTTATTTTAATTGAAAATAGGGCACATATCTGGAAATTTATAGCCATTCTGTCCATTCGCAGGGTCAGAATAGGAATGGAACAGTTCTCTTGATACATTTAAGTGTTGTTAGCTTTTTCTCTGACCTTTTCCAAGGAGTGAAATGCAGAATCCAGGGAGCTTTCAGTTAGCTCACAGTATTGTCACTATGTCAAGAAGCTCGTGTATTGCAAGAACAAGAAATATGAAATGACACTTCTTTTGCCCTGATGCTGAAATACCATGAAGCAAGCTGACTTGCAGACAGGTCCTTCAAGGTGTTTGTCATACACAGAATATTTTGAAGTTATCTAGCATTCCTGATGGGGCCATGTAACTTGTGTTGCTATAGGTGTGTATTTGCCTTAATCAGAAAAAACAACTGTAATTTATAAATAGATATGAAAAGACAATTACAATAATATCTATTCTTCTGGGAGTCTCTTTCTTTCGTCCCAAATTTCTCCACGTTGAATAAGCAGCTAATAGTGCTCAAAACAATTGTCTTACCAAAGGAAAGTAAATATCTCGTGAGTGTTACTGGTAATGTGTCAAATGACAATTGTAAAAGTCTTTTTGGAGAAAGCCTTGTTTTCCATCCTAGTTGACTGAGCTTAAACAGAAACCAGTGGGAGGAGCCTGTTGAATTCTCTCTGAGCCCACTGAAGGTTTTCTGAAAACAATCTGGAAACTCAAGTTCATACACTAAAAGAAAATACCCCTGGATGAAACCCAAAATCAACAACATAGTCCTATGTATATGGTGTTGAAGAGCGATGCCACCAGAGGTAGATACTACGTAAAAATATGCTGAAATGCAACAGTGACTGGTATTGTTGGAGTTGAATGACTCCTCCAAATTCGTCTCATTTTCTTTAATTTGATCGTTGCATCCACAACTTGGATTCCATTACTATATGCTTTCTTATTTTTCTATGCTGATTTTCTTTAGGGATTTAGTGCCTTGGGAGCTCTTATAGCCTAATGAAGAACTATAATGAGAAAAGAATAACGTAAAACCTTTAGGGGATAATGTTGCCTCTGAGGATTTTTAGGTTAACCTAAAAGTTTTCCTCTAATAAATATGTTAAAACCCTATCAGGGTACTGCACAGTGTGTTTCTGATTAAGCAGCGCTGGCACCTCGTTTATTTCTGCTGTATTTGTCATTAGCTGTGTTATAAAATATATTTAGTTGAGTAATTTTTTCTTTTGATTATTGTAACGGCACTGCTCCAGATACTTCTTTTTTGAACTCTTTACATCTCTCTGTATAGCTTATATTTTTCTCCTGAGAATTGGACAACTAATGCAGTGTGTAGAGAGAGTTGTTTTTTTGTTCAGACCATTTAAAAAAGTGTCCTTTCTTCCTTTTGGGATTTTTTTCCCATTTTAGTCCTGAAGTTCAATTACAAAAAGTTCAAGGACAGTTTTCAGTGGAACAGATTACTTCTTGGCTTCTAAATTTCACCTTGAATGGAGAAAATTAGTCTGGACACAGTTCTAGACGAATAAAAAAAAAAAGACATTAAAAAAGATGAATTGCACAGTTTAATTGTTTATTGTTAGAAGGAAACTGATTTTTCTGCTTTCTGACTTGCCCTGCAACAGAAGGGGAAAAAAGGTATATCCAGCGATTTCAGGTACTGAAGCCAGATGATGCAGCATGGATTTAGTTGTATTTTAGGATAATGATGATTTGTGAAGGGCTTAAATTAAGAAGGAATTCCAATTCCTGAATGGGAAACAAAGTAGAAGGTTAGACCAAAAAAAATACCCTCAGTAAAAATGGCTGTAATTAGAAAAATTGAGGAAATTTGAAAGCATTCAAGTCTGATCTGATTGTGGAAATACAGAGGATATTCACATACAAAGTTATAGCAGTGTCAAAAGGAAAATCCCAGAATATAAGAGAGAAAAGGAAAAGGAGAAAAAACCCCCAAGCAACCAAAGAAAAAAAGTCCATGCATGCAATAGAATGGAAGCCTTATCATAATATCCTAAATTATCTGTGTTTGTGTTTTCATCATATTCAAAAAATATTCACATTTAATTGTATCAAGATGAATAAAATATGGTGGGGTGTATATATATATGTCTGCATTTATAGAGATCGTTAAGATCTCTGTGTGTAAATGAAAAATAATTAAACTTTTATTAATTAAATGGGAATGAAGGCTAACTAATAGAGAAAAAAATATTAAATTATTGTAAGTTAGTCTTGTGCAATTGGTCACATTTTTACAATTCATTAGCAAATAAAATAAAAAAAAATTTTTTTCTTATTGCTTTCTTTCAAATTCTGAGCAATCTTTTCTCAGAATCGTTTTTTTCCTATCAGAATTAACTCTGAAATTAGCTGTGGGCATAATGTGTCCATGAAATGCTTAACCATGCAAATGCAAAACATCCTTTGAGATTTTAACTTCATTTTAGACATTGAATTCAAAGAAAAACAAAACTAAAATACCTTCAAAAGTAAAACTAAACCCCAGTCACCTTGAAGTATTTTTCTACAAAAATCACTGTAATTGTGGATGCTTGGCAAAGATGTAGGACTATATATTCAAGCTTTATCTTGCTTAATTTATGTTTTCTTGTAAACGCTGTCTGTTCAAAGTTGCTTTATTTTTAAACACTATTGGCAAATGCTGTGGTCTGCTTGTCCTTGTCTTGTAATAATTGTGCAGTAAACATTTAGATTGGTACCAGTTAGGATGTTCTATAAAGATAAATATTTATGGCAAATAATTTTTGGTGCATTCCTCTGAGGCCAGTAGTTAATACTAGAAGCTGGTTTGGGAAACTTCATTAAAACCATTTATCTTCTGTGGATCTCAGAATAGTAATTGAAAGAATGTCCATACTCGTTATTTGTATTCTTCAAAAAGTCTTCATAAATACTACAGCGGCAGACTTGAAGTCCTTGGGAAGTGTAATCTATGTCCTATGATAGAAGGCTATTAAAAGAATGTGATAATACACTTCAGAAAGCAAAGTTATGTAAGCAAGTTGAGGAGCTAATAGCTACTTCTAACCAGGTGCTGGTATAACTAATTCCATTATAATAATAATCACTTTGTATTGTGTTTAAAGGCCTTCCAGCCAGCTAAAAGTGGTCATTTCCAGACGTGATCTGATAGCTCTGCTGGGCCAGTGGTGTTATGATTGTTGTATTCTATTGCCATGTATGTCTTCCATACTGTCTGCTGGAGAGCTCTTGTGGGAGATTCTTTGGAGGAAACAGAAGATGAGATAAATCTGGATTTTATTCCTTTCTGTATTTCAGATTAAACACTAGCATTAGTTTCACCTGTCATGACATTAGCTTCTCTTTAGCAAGTACTGATAAAATAAGAACTTCACTGAATTTCTGGACATTTTATAAGGATTCTTTATTTTCGCACTCCTATAATCTTGACTAACAGCTTAGAGAACTGGAAGTGTAGTAGTAGGTAAATTAGCCACAAAAGGTTTGCAAGCAAAGTTTTGTCCAAGTTTCTGTAGTCTGTTAGCCTGCCATGGCTAAGCTACCTCAGTTTCTGCAGATAATTTCATACAGGAATGTGATGTCTGTATTATGATACCCACAAGCCCTTGCCTCCCTACTTGGGTCAGCAATAGGAAGGTGCAGACAAAAGTTTGGAGCGAGTATTAAACTAATGCCTGTAGACCCATAGCAAGATACTTAAATCTTTCAGAGACCAGTGTTAGTAAACAGCAACATCCTACCAGAATCTTCCAGCCTAATTTTTGCTGCAATTCCCTTTCTCCTCACACATGGACACGTGTTGTTGCTGTGCTGGGCTTCTTAGTGCATTCCTGTTTATTGTGTACCTATTCTTGTGCCCTGGCGGGCCACGTATTTTCTGCATCCTTCTGATCTTTCTATCCCAGTCTGAGTCTGGGCTGGAGCCTGATACAGGTGGTAGCCTTGCAGGTTATGTAAATGCAGGATCAGTTAGGGCTGCAAATTCTTGTTTGTAGCTCACACAGAGAGCACCTTTTAGGGCTAATGACACAGGAAATTATGGGAGAACCAGAAGAATAGGTGCTGTTAATGTGGTCAAGCTATGTTATTCTTGTTCACAGTTAAACAGCCTTTAATTAGTTTGATCACAGCTTCAAGATCATTCTTCAAGGTCTTTTGTGCTCCTGAAAGCAAGTTCCCTCGAAAAGGAAGACTAGGAGGGAATGAAGGGTAACCTTTTAAACAGTTCTTGAGGTGAAGCTCACTCTCAGCCAGCTACAGCGTGCCTGCTAGCTCCGGGCTGCTGCGGGCTGCAATCCCCCCGTGGGCTGAGCTGCTGGCTCTCCTGGACCTAGGGCCTGAGGAAGTGTTCATCCTAACCTGCTCAGGATCTAAGGGACCCTTGAGCCTACTTGTACTTTAGCTCATTCCCGTCCTGCAGCGAAATGGAGGAATTGCGGCGGAAGCATTGTTGTTTCTGGTGCAGAATAAGCTCCTTGAGCTCCCCATCCACTGAGTTCTTTGCGGTATGAAGTACATATTATGTAAAGTTCTTGGGGTTTAGGATGTGGCATGTAGGATTAATAGAGCTGGACATTCCTAACCTAGGGCATTGTTAAGTATTTAAAGGTTTCTCTTTCCTAATTCATGCTTTTTCAATAAAAACACAGTTATCAGATCAGAAACTTCTTTTCTTCTTTGTTTATTGATCCAGAAATAGACTGTGAAGACATAACTATGGTTTTGTGAAGGAAATCTAAAATTAATCACAATATTATAAAGGAGTTTACTTCATCTGTCTTGTATTACTGTTTCACATTTTATTCTGTTATGTTCAGGCCAAAAGAACACTAGAGGATTGTTCTTGATTATTTCTAAATCAGCAAAAAGAAATAATTGTTTGACATTTAAAGCCATCAACTTCGACTTCCTCAAGACTATGTGGTATATACTAGAAGATTCTTTAACTCAGCTGTAGAAGTCTGGATTTATCTTAATTGTCCCTCTTCTGGCTAGAAAAAAAAGTTCTCATCTCAGATGTTCCCTTTGACAGTGATGCACAATGTTTGAAAAAATCAATGGTGCCATAAAATTATTGTGTATACTTGTAAACTTCAACTAATTTTTAGAATTTTTTTGGTTCTCCAAGAGAGCCTACAAGCTGCTATTAAAGTTTGCTTTAGCCTGTCAGCATGTGCATCAATTAGCAGTAGCTTCATGATGCACTAAATGTGGCATCCATGTTATTGTAGCAAGATTCAGAATACATTCTTAGTTTTCTGATGCTTTCATGCACCAGCTAACTATTACTTAATAATCATGAAAACTGAAAGTTCTGGCAAGCATTCAGACTCTCAGGAGGTATGAAATATTTTATTCCTGAATGGTGACAGTTCTGCGATTTACTCTGGGCTTGTCCAGGAGAGTTAACCTATATGTAAGAATATGGGACTCCTATATTTCAAATATATCCTTTACGATCCTATTAGTAGTTCATGCTTAAGATGTTGTTTACAGGAATTTCTCATAATATTATTGCATTTTCATGGTTTTCCTACTCAAGCATTTTCAGAGAGAAAAATTATGTGATTTCTTTTTCTAAAATTATTTTTTGAAGTAGGATAGAATCTGTAAACATGCAATTGTGAGGGAGGACAGACATTCTTTCTGTGAAATCTTTCAGAATAATTATTTCAGACAGCTCACCTGTCACATTAATAAGCATCTGTTAAGTAAGGAAAAACAAATTTTTCCTTTTTGGCTGCCATGAGGGAGGTCAGGAACAGAATAATTGATGCTTTATGATGCAACTTTTTTAAAGGGTTTCTTATAATAAGGGCAAAAACCATCTGAACTGCAGAACAAAATATAGAAAGTCAATTCTTGTATAAACTCTGGTGGTCTACCCATAGTTGGTCTATTACAGCGACTAGAAAGCAGAAAATAATGGCAACAATAAAAATCACTACTCAAAAAAAGAAAAAAGTTATTGGCAGCAAGTTTTCATAGGCAGCTTGCCAGTATCCTGATTCAGTGTTTATGGGAACATCTTGAAATGACTCCCAAATTAATGACTGTATCTTCCATCACTACAGTCTGATGTCTGAACATGAGGAGAAATAAACAATAGTTAATGATCTGGAAGCTGCTGGCAGTTACTCTATTAGTTCTGGTTCTTATTTTCACTTACTAACAGCAAACTGTTCTCATCAGATGTTTATCTTTGAAAAACATATGCAATGGAAAATTGCACCTCAGATTGCTATCCATTCTACAGTCTCTTTCACCGGGACAGTTTCGCACACAGTGAAATTATTTCATTTTGATTTCATAGCTAGATGGTTTAGAGATTAAAATAGACAGTGTTTCGTGTTTTGCTTTGGTTTTTTTACTGAGAGACCCTAGGCACCTGAACGTACTGTGCTGCAGGGTTTCCCTGTAAACTCAGTGGGGATACATGCCCAGCTGTACCAAAAAGGCTTCTCCTGCCCAGTATCATTGGCCAGGCCAAGCTGTTAGGGAGAGGCAATTAATTTTTATGCAAAGCAGGCAGATTATAAATTGCCATAAGATTCATGATTTTTCATTTCACACTGAGTGTGCATATATGATGTAAAGGGCTTCTGTGGCACTAGCTGTAAACACAAAACCAGCTTTTTGCTTTTTGTCCTTTTCATTTCTTTGGAACTGAATGTGTTGTTTTGCTGGATAATGTCAGGAATTGGTTTTTTTACAAGTTTTTGCAGGCTCATACAGTATTTAATTGAATGCAGAGGTAAGATCCATGTGATAGATTTCACAATCATGTGATAAATGTTTTCAAAGTCAGCTCTGTATTATGTAATTCTAACACTGGAACCAAGCTTCTACAGGTCCCTTAGCAGCTTTGTAGGCTCTCTTGTTTCTGCAACAAGGATTTTATTTTTGCAAACGAACATTCTGTATCAGCTGGGGATGTAGGACTGGAAGGATGCCTTCATTTGTCAAGCTCAGAACCTGGGTGCTAGAGGCACCATGTTAAAAACCTTTTTCCCTTTATTTGCCATGCTGTATTTTAAGATTTCTTTTGCCTTTCCTACCTCCCTGAATGTGAAACTCTTATTCTTCCTCAGAGAGCAAGAAAAAACTTTCATTCCTCTAAACATAAAGGCTGCAGCTTTTTCTAATTCCCTTTGGTCAAGGAGAGAGAGCGAGTGCTTCACATTGTCCTTCCTCTTCACAATATCTGTTTCTGGTCCTTGAAGAAATAACATTTATTAGCATTATCCTGGGTCTAATATTCGGCATAATTTGATTTTAAAGTTTCTTATCTGAAGGTGTCACATAATCCAATTAAAAATCCCTTCTACTGAACAACCTTCATTTTGACTTCTTTAACTAAAAGAGCTGCTGTCACGTTGTATTGAGAAATACAAGAATACATTTTAACTTCATGGTGCAGTGGACTTTATGTCCACGTGGTGTCATAGAGAAGTTCTAGAAACCCTCATTTAGGATAATTTGTAAAATGCATCATTGCTATGTGCAATTTAGACTTCTTCAGCTAAGACTGATGAGAACCTTTGTTGCATTAGGATATATTAGCTTATATGTTTTTGAGTTCTAAATCTATTTGCCGCCTTACTCTATAATTGCTCTTATTTCAGCTCATCTTAGTAACTTCTCTTACTTCTCCTTGGAGAGCTGATACTATTTTTCTAGCTACATTACGAGGAGCTATGTCTCTAATGATACACTGCAAACACTGCTGGAGTGGTTGAAGAAATTGCTAAGAAACTTAGAGAAATGTGCCTTTTTTCTATCTTAATTATTGGTTTTGCCTTTTTGAATACCGTTTCCTGAAATATGTGTATCAGGTGTCATCTTAAAGATTTATTTCTGAGCTTGAGAACCCTCACAGGCATCTTCCTTTCAAGCACAGTTAATGATCTCCCAAGCCATTTCAATTTCGGGAAGATTCAGAACTGTGGTATATAGTATATCTACTTCCGCAAAAAAATACAGACTATTTACGGGAAGCTTCCAAAATAAGAAAATGGCTTTCATAACAGTGGCTGCTGAATTTCAGGTGAACATGCATTTTTAAACTTTCCTCAAAATGCAGTTTAGGAAGTAAAAATAGGGTTCCAATGGGGATGAAAATTTAACCATTGTGTGTTGAGTCTGGATAAAAATTTACCCTGTGTGAATTCACTGACATACAACTATTAACTGTTATTGAATAAAGGTAAATCATGCCATAAAAGACATTAGCCTGGACCTTCATGTGGATGAAAAATATCATATTAGGACAGGTCTCTGACAGGTACTCCAGCAAAAGATGAAATTAATTTTTCAAGAGTCAACAATTATAATTTCAGGAATAGAGGAACGTTCATGAGATTGCGGCAGTTTGCCACACAGCAAAAACTTTCCCGTTCTCCTGTTCTGCTCTGTGTTGGCCATAGGAGAAGCAGCAGGATGCAGCTGGACCTGCAGCTGGATTTAGAAGATAACTCCCTCTGAGGTTTGACACATTCAAGTCAGCTGCAATCACAGCAGTCTCATTCAGCACCTCTACTTTCTCGTACCTTGTGGTTGAAACTGATAGGGTAGATATGCTATGGATGGTCTCCATAGCAGAAATACTGAATTTCGTAGCCATAAATACATCCTAGTCTGCAATTCTGTTCTTTCATCTAACCTGCTTATACCAATTTTATCCATTTATGCTTTGGGCTGTATTTGGCAGTAATCTCAAAGACAAGTAGGAAACTGCACAGTTT
Source organism: Dryoscopus gambensis (assembly GCA_013389985.1). Classification (NCBI taxonomy): domain Eukaryota; kingdom Metazoa; phylum Chordata; class Aves; order Passeriformes; family Malaconotidae; genus Dryoscopus; species Dryoscopus gambensis. The sequence goes on from WEIT01017698.1 coordinate 14,923, forward strand.
ACTGCTTGACTCCTGTACTGCTTGACTCCTGTATTAAATAAACATTTCTTAGGAAATCACTTTCCAGGCAGAAACACGTTCTTTTTACCCTGAAAGATTTATGGTAAAGAGTATTCAAAATACCAGATTTTGGTGTTCTGGTCTGGAGCTAAGAACATGCATTTGCGCTTTCACCTGGTTTCAAACCAGAGCTTATTTTCAGGTGGACCAGTTGCAAATAAATGTAAGCAGGTATTCGGGGACTGAAAGAAGAAGGAGGAAGGAAAGGCAAGAATACCTGGATATGATGCTACTTTGTACATTAACAGCTCCAGAGACAGGTCTGCCTTAGCTGATCTGCTCCTCATTTCATGTCTTTGAGTAGATCTTCTACCTTCTATCTAATCGGAATTGCTCTGATTATGGTCAGAGATTATTTTTAACTTATAACTCACATTAATGACTTTTTTCTTAAGTACAATGGAAGGAAAAA
>WEIT01017700.1:11439-26316 GCA_013389985.1 Dryoscopus gambensis
GGGCCGGGCCTCGCGGGGCCGGGAGGCCGCTGGGCGCCAGGGCCGGGCCCGGGGAAGGGCTCCTGCATCCGGCGCTGCGGGTTATTCGTGGCGAGTTGGTCTTGTTTCTTAGCTTTATTGCAAGGTTTGGTTCGCAGCCTTTCCCGGGGAAGGGTTTAGCCAGGCTGAACAGTGATGGCGTGAGATACGCAACCTGACCTAGGGTCAGAATAGTTAGAGAGATGTTTTTTTCCCAGAGTTACAGTCACCGCCGTTGACTAAATTATGCTAAGTTGCCGAAGCGTTTTGTCCTGATATTGCAACTGACTTGTTGGTGCTTTTTGCAGGGGACACCGCAAAAGGATGTTGTAATAAAACCCGATGCCCCGAGCACATTACTTTCAGAAAAACATGCGGACTATATAGCTTCATATGGAACAAAGAAAGATGATTATGTAAGTATCAGTTTGTTACAGACAGTAATAATAACCTTTATTTATTGGCTCAGAGTTAAGGGTTAGATGCATGTTGACAAGCTAATTGTTTTTTACCCTGCAATCCAAAGTATAAAATAAAGATGTATTTGTTAATTTCTCTAGGTCTATGATGAGTTTCGGCATGTATTATCTGAGTATAAATTTGAAGATTATAATTTTAGCTCTATAATTACTCTGAGACCTGAGAAACAAGCTACTAGCTGCTTCTTCCACTAGAATGCACAAGTAGAGTTGCATTTGCATGTTATTCTTTTAATGGGACAACTAATATCAATTTTATACGCATAAGTGATCGGATGTAGTCCATAACAATGGGATTCTGCTTCCAGCAGGTGAAAATTGTCAATAACTGCTTATGCAGAGAAAAGTTGCAGTTACCTTTATTGTTCACAAAAGCATGCCGAGCACCATTGCTTTCGATTGTAGCGCATGTAGAAAATAATGTTTATGTAGTGTAGGTGATGTAATCAATGTAAGAGAATTCAATATAAAATTTCACTTCCTAGTGCAATTTCAGATTGTGAGAGTTTTGGCACTTCGAAATAATAGGCTTGTTACTTTTTGAAACTAGTTGGGGTGGCAGTTTGAGAGATTATTTCAATGCCAAGATAATAAGTGATCTGAAGTGAACTGGTGCCCAGCTGCTTGTTTGTGCCTAATTTGACATTGAGCTTGATGTTTTGAACTAGAAAAATACAGGGAGGAAGGGAGTGTAGTATATGTAGGTATATACATGTGCATTTTCCTGTATGTATGAGTGTGTATATGCACATATGCATGATATACAGAATATCTGTAAGTGGCTGATGCATAGTTGCTAAATGGATGGAAGATGGTTGACTAACTAGAAACTATTTGTGAAAGTTAACTAATGTATTTTCATTGCTCTTTATGATGGTGTTCTTATCTGATCAAGAACTAAAATAATGCACTGTTTAGGAATACTGTATGTCAGAGTATTTGAGGATGAGCGGTGTGTACTGGGGACTGACAGCAATGGATCTCATGGGGCAACTGCACCGAATGAACAAAGAAGAAATTCTGTCATTCATTAAATCGTGTCAACATGAATGTGGTGGGATAAGTGCCAGCATAGGTCATGATCCTCATCTTCTGTATACCCTCAGTGCTGTCCAGGTAAGTGTAGCAGGGTAATTTTAGAAAAAAGTGTTTGTGAATAAGATTTTGATGATTGCAGATGTATGAACCAGCCAACATGGCAAAAATTATTTCAGTATCTTCTTTAAAGAAATCTAATGGACAATACTTTAGGATTTAGCTGTATCGCTTTCTAAATATTGTCATGTTTGGGAATGTTTTACTTTTAATGGTCAGTTAATGGTTACTGCATTCTGTTACCGATTTTGTAAGTTATCTTGAAATACTCCTTAGGTACCGGTTTTACTGGAACATTTTATAGATAATTTTTGATTTTTTAAATTCTTCTTAGTGTACATTGAGGTGAAAGATATATATGACCGGAATAAGAGTAAAATTTTGATTTAATTTTTATCTGGGTTTTTTGGAGGGGTATAATTAAAAACTTATACTAGTCTGTTGAGCATTTTATTTATTTATTTTTTTGGTGCATACGCTCCCCCTGATAAGAAGTAACTCTCAGTCTTATTTTTTCAGTGCAACTATCTCCATTACAGACTTATTTTCTCACTGTTGCTCGTGCCTTTTTTTGTTCTGGTTTTTGTTTTGGTTTGTTCTGCTCACGCAAACTGTTGTGTGAAAAAGTACTGAAAAGGCTCAAACACTTCTGAACTATTAGCTTGATTGCTTGCAGTGTGCCTCTCATTCAGTCTTGCAGACGGAGTATTTTAATGGCATTACAAATAAATAATATGGCATTCTTTTCTAGGCAGAAACTATGCTGGATTTAAGGTACTGGATTTGAACCCCTTAGGGAGGACAGAATGCTCTAAGGTTGATCTTTATGACCACTTTAGCACTAGAAGTACTCTGAATACTCTGAGAACCAGGAAACTAAAATTTCTTTGAGCTGTGATGTCTGAACTTTTCCAGCCTGTCCAATCCAACTCCTTTCACAAATTCCAATTGAGTATAAGGGGAGTACAATTTGAGACTGTTACTTTACATATTAGAGATGTTAATTCTTAAATATATACTTGATATTACTAGGAGATAAATATCTCCTATTTTCATGTTAACCGAATTGAGCTAGTTGTGCAAACTGAAGAAGTGTTTGCAAATGCTGACGTACAATTTTTGCGGTAAGCTTAACGAGCGTATCTTAGTGAGTATGGACGGTGTCAGTGAACACTGTTTAGTCCTGTCCACATATCCAGGATGTTTAAGGGTCATGTCATATGTTCTTGTGATTACAGTTAATAGTAATTTGTTCAGATTTGCATTTAAGGTGCATGCTGTGATAATATATTTTCTCTTGGAGTTGTACATTCCTTTTTTGGAATTTACCGTAAGACTTAAATTTTGTCTAACAACTGAAAGATTCCAGCTAGCTAGGTTTAAAGTCATAGCATCCAGTGTTTTTCAGGATTGGCACTATAACTGGAATTTTTTTCTCGTTTTGTTGTAAATAATAAATTCTTAATTACTCTTTACCGATTATGCAAGTTATGAGTAAAACCATGAAGTCAGGTGGGGCTCAAAAACAGTATTGTTATTTTCACACAACATTGTGTCATACAGGTTTGCCGGTCTATATCAGTGCTGGTTTGGAAAACTGTATTCCATACTATAACCTTTATTTTTCTTCCAGAATATATTCACTGTACAGGAGGTGTATACTCATATTGCTCATACTTTTTCTTAAATTATTGCATTTCGGTTCTATTAATTATATTTAAAAATTGAATGTAAATAAAAATCTAATAATTTGAAATTAGTAATTGTTGACAAGTTTGCACTGTAAGTGGAATCAGTAACTAGCAGCTTAACGTGCACATATCCAAATAGCCGCAGTGCAAAACTACAAATTGGTACATCTAAGATGTCATTGTCCCATTACAGTATTAACCATAATCAAATCTCTGTTCTACATATTGCTAACATAAAACAAATAAACCCGGTTATGCTTTTGAAAGGAGACCTCAACGTTCGAAAGTAACAAAGCATGAAAGAGTTCAGTTTGAATTGTTTGTATTTTCCTTTGAGAATTTCTTAAAGTTTTTAGATGGACATTAACTACTAAAGTGGAGAAGAGGGTTTTTAAAATAAACCTTACCAAATGGTATTCAGAGTCCATTAAATCAAGTCTTTTATAAATCCATGGGGGTTTTTTTGGTTAAAAAATAAATTTTAAAATTTTTGCTTCTCTTTGATTGTTACCGTATCCTTTTTTTTCCCTCCCCAGATTCTTATCTTATATGATAGTCTCCATGTAGTTGACGTAAATAAAATTGTTGAATATATACAGAGCTTGCAGAAAGAAGATGGATCATTTGCTGGAGACGAATGGGGTAATTTATAGCTCTTTTAAACATAGTGCCTAGGTTGACTTGTGTAAATCTATAAATTTAAGTTTCCTTGGATGGTCTTTTTGCCTATGTATTGTATGTGAACACTTTTATTTTCTGAGTAATGAAAAAGAAGGGTTTGTGAAGGACGGAATTATGTTTCATTCCTGTGATAAATATTCTAAACTTCAGTTCCATTCTTGTATTAAGACTAAGGTGTCCAGTTCTTAAAGAAGAAAACTTTTGGGCATTTGTTACTTAACTGTACTTTGATACACTAGATATGCCATTTCATAAGGAACTTTTTATACTTGCTATTTGATGGTAGTCAGTAATGATCTGTATCCGTGTCAGCTGTGAATGGATTTTTCACTATGTGGGAGTGAGAAAAACTGAGTTTGTACTCATGAACTTCTGTTAATACCGATTTTGTTTCTGCGTATAAATTCTTCATGAACAAACATGGCATTTTTAAGCTGTGGCATAAATATTTAGTCACTCAAAAGTATTTATCACCATGGAAGAGCTAAATTTTAATAAAATCTAGTACATATCACTCGTGTTCTCATTGGGTAAAATTCAGCAATTGAGATCTTAGCAGTATACATGTGCTACGGTAAAGGTAGATGATACTCTATGTGTTAAATTGGTTCACAGTTTGCTGCGTCCTTTTTCTTGAAGTGTTGTCACAAGAGTACTGATCGCACAGTGGATTGACATTATTTCCGAGAGGTGCAGCTGAAGGAGTGTGATACCTGATGTAGGACAGAGCGGCAGATGTTTGGTTTATGTGTTTCAGCTTGTGGATTTCTTAAGAAGAGAAGTCTTGCAAAAGTTTGACCAAAAAAATTAATGTTTGCAGCTCAGTTCAATTTTAAATTGTGACTTCAAGTATTAATTGCCTGGAGTTTGTGCTCGCAAGAGTTATATTGGACTTGACAAGCAATCATTCTGTTATCAGTGTAGGGGCTTTGGCTTTTCTTCCGGGTACAAGTATTGTAACTTTTAATTAGTTTTCTTGTAAAACAAGAAATGGCTTCTACCTCTGTCTGGATTTAAGGCAGAGTAAGAGTTGTCTGATTATTTTTGCATTATTTCCATTGCTCTGCAATTATCTGTAGAGCACTACAGATAAAACCTAGAATTAAACGCTTGTTTGTTAATTACCACTAGTTGAATTGATTGGGACTGCTGTCCAGCTCTAAATGAGTTGTTGACTTCTATGCATAGTAAAACATACAGATCATTTAAATGGTAAGGAACATTTTCTAAATTACTGGGGTAATAATTGATAAGCTGGAAAATTAAGTTGTATGGGTGGATTTTTTTAGCCGATTTTTGTTTTTCTATGTACAACCTAGGATTTTCACATTTTGTTCCATACTTTTCAGTAGTGATTTAAATGCATGTTTGTCGAAAAAATAACCTTATTTCATTCCTTACCTCCCTCATTATAGGAGAAATAGATACAAGGTTCTCTTTCTGTGCTGCAGCAACTCTTGCACTTCTGGTAAGTCCCAAGCCATCACTTGCACAAGTAGAGAATTGATTGGTACTGCTCTTTGGTACTGCTGAAGTTTCTGTAGCAGATGAGCTTGGTAGAATATCAAGTGCATTAGTTATTTTCTGACTTGCAGGGAAAGCTGGATGCTATTGATGTGGGAAAAGCAGTAGAATTTGTTTTGTCCTGTATGAACTTTGATGGAGGATTTGGTTGTAGACCCGGTTCCGAATCACATGCAGGACAGGTGAGTTTCTCTTTACAGGGAAATATTTTAAATTAGCAAGCATCACAGACCGCCTATGTTTCTTTACAACACGTATCAGTGATAACACGTGATGTACCTCTTGTTTCCCAAATGCCTGATTCTAGTATCTTAGTTAAAATAAATGAGCAGATACATAACCTAATCTGAGAAGGCGGGTCAAGACTTGAGAGTTTAGAGTAGGTAGGAAAAAAGTTCATAGCGGAATAACTTTCAGGACTGTATTTCGGTCTTCACACAGTGATGTTGAAATTGCTAGCCTGAGGATTTTTAGAGAAATTGAAATGGGTATCGGTGGAGACAGTGGACAAGATTTATCACTGTTTCTGACACAGATCATAATGAGACATAAAGGTCGATCCTACAGTATGTTTGAGATTTATCAGCCAATGAACCCAAATAAAAATGAGACATGAATCCTGTCAAGCATTACTTAATTTTTTGAGGAAAGTCAGTTTTAAGATGACATGCCTAACTTAGTAGTGGGAATATTTATCAGCTATAATCACTAGTGTTATTGGTGACAGTGAATTCTGAAAAATGCTCAATAAAATCTACTTGAGAAGAAAATGGAGTAGTATAATTGGAACAAATTAAGGGATCTCCTGAGGAAGACAATCTAAATAACTTCTTCCAATGGGAAATTTACATAATTTAAATAATCTTAATTTTAAATTTACCATTCCTATATTTATTTCTTTTCATGGAAGAGTTTATCGCACTTAACCTGAATGTGTGAAAAAAATCAACTTTTAATGCTGTTGCAATTAGTGCTAATTTTGCATAATTATGGCGAGTAATGCCGTAGCCAGGATTCACCTTGTCACATGAAAATACTAGAGGCATTTTGTTGACAAGTGTTTGGTTTCCTGCCCCTTCTTTGTTTAAAATCAAGGAAAAAAGTTAAATCTGTTACATGTACTTATCTTACAGTTTTATGTACAGTAGCATTGCCCATATAGTCTAAAAGGCTGGACCATGTTCAAGGAAGTCGGTTCAATAGCTGAACCCACTCTGTTTGAAGTTGGCATTTCCTGTGAGGATTAGATCTGTTGTGCTTATTCACATACTCCTTAAAAAGCTATCTCTTTCACCTCCATGGAAGTTCAGTAGTTTTCTGGGAACATTGCCAAACCTGATCTCCTTTTATGACCGGGTGACTTGCCTAGTGCATGAGAGAAAGGCGGTGGATATATCCGCCTAGACCCAAGTAAAGCCTTTGACATGCTTTCCCACAGCGTTCTGGAGAAGCTGCAGCTCACGTCTCAGACAGGTGCAGTCTTCGTCGGGTGAAAAACGGGCTGCGTGGCCAGACCCAGAGAGTAGTGGGGAATGATGTTAAATCCAGTTGGCGAAGGGTCACAAGTGGGACTCTCCAGGGCTCAGTTTTGGGGCCAGTCCTCTTTGGTATCCTCATCAGTGGTCTGAACAAAGGAATCAAACGCATCCTCAGTAAATTCACAGGAAGGACCGGTTCGTGTAGCAGTGTTGATTCACGTGAGGGCAGAAGGCTCTGGAGATGGGTGTGCACAGGCTGGATCCACGGGCCGAGGCCAGTTGCGTGATGTTCAACGAAGCCAAGCGCCAGGTCCCGCGCTCGTGTCACAGCAACCCTGCGGAATGCTCCGGGCTTGGGGAAGAGCGGCCGGAAAGCTGTCCAGCAGTAAAGGACCTCGGGGTGCTGGTCGACGGGAGCTGAACATCAGCCCAGGTGTGCCCAGGGGGGCAAGAAGGCCAGTGGCACCTCGGCCGCACCGGCCACAGTGTGGCCACTGGACCAGGGCAGTTGCTGTCCCCTGTGCTGGCCACTGCTGGGACGCCTCCAATCCTGAGGGCAGTTTTGGGCCCGTCACTTCAAAAAGAACATTATGGTGCTGGAGCATGTCTAGAGAAGGGTAATAGAGCTGGGGAAGGGTCTGGAACATAAGGCCTGTGAGCAGCAGCCTGAGGGTCCTGGAGTGTTTAGTCCTGAGAAAAGATGGTTCAGGAGAGACTTTACTATTAAACAACTACCTGAAAGGAGCTTGTGACAAGGTGGGGGTTGGCTTCTTCTCCCAGTCAGTTAGTAACAGGACAAGGGAAAATGGCCTCAAGTTGCACTGCGGGAGATTCAGGTTGGATATTAGGAAAAATTTCTTCACTGAAGGAGTGCTTAAGCATTGGAAGAGGCTCCCTAGGAAAGTGGTGGAGTCTNGGCAAGAAGGCCAGTGGCACCTCGGCCGCACCGGCCACAGTGTGGCCACTGGACCAGGGCAGTTGCTGTCCCCTGTGCTGGCCACTGCTGGGACGCCTCCAATCCTGAGGGCAGTTTTGGGCCCGTCACTTCAAAAAGAACATTATGGTGCTGGAGCATGTCTAGAGAAGGGTAATAGAGCTGGGGAAGGGTCTGGAACATAAGGCCTGTGAGCAGCAGCCTGAGGGTCCTGGAGTGTTTAGTCCTGAGAAAAGATGGTTCAGGAGAGACTTTACTATTAAACAACTACCTGAAAGGAGCTTGTGACAAGGTGGGGGTTGGCTTCTTCTCCCAGTCAGTTAGTAACAGGACAAGGGAAAATGGCCTCAAGTTGCACTGCGGGAGATTCAGGTTGGATATTAGGAAAAATTTCTTCACTGAAGGAGTGCTTAAGCATTGGAAGAGGCTCCCTAGGAAAGTGGTGGAGTCTCCATCCCTGGAAGTGTTCCAAAAATGAGTAGATGTGGCACTTCATCATACAGTTTAGTGCTATTAGGTGCTATGAGGTTAAAGATTGGACTTGATGATTTTCGAGGTCTTTTCCAACCTTAGCAATTCGATGATTCTTGGCTTTTTGTGCTTTGCTGCTTTCTTAGTGACCACATGAAATGTGACCAAAGTATACTGTTGTACTGTAAATGTTATCTCCCAGAAAAAAACTATTAATTTTTAAATTAATTATTAAAAGGGGATTAATCGATGCAGATATATTACATGGTACTTTGAAAGTAAGCGTGACATGACTGAATATATGTGGAATTGCCAAGATAGTTAATGATCCAGGTTAGGGATGTTTCTGCTAGGGAATTCATTTGGTGTTTAGTTTACTCTCTGCAAGTGTTAGGGTAAAAGGCAGGTACAGGAACAAACTGCAGACCGAATGCAGAATTTTGATAAAGCCCATAAAACCCTGCACAAGTCAGTTTGACTACTCTGGCTTGAGAGTCTGTGTTTTTAAAATAAAATTATATGGCTCTGTCCGATCTCCTAGGATCACTTTCCAAACCTTTTATTAGTGTCTTATATTAGTAAAATACTACTGCTGTGTAATTAAATTGTGTTACTGGTACTTTTTTACAAAAGCAATTGCAACAATAACGTACCTTTCTGAAGGAAAAATAATTGAAACTGAAAGTTGAAACATGCGCGTGCTTATTTTGCATTGTTTTCATGACTGTATTGCTGCTTTGAGATCTTCCTGCTTTTAGTCTGCTAAACTATACTTAGTTTTTAAATACACAAAAGATTTATGTCTGTAATTTTAGATCTATTGTTGCACAGGATTTCTGGCTATAACAGACCAGTTGCATCAAGTAAATGTTGACTTGCTGGGCTGGTGGCTTTGCGAACGTCAGTTACCTTCTGGAGGTCTCAACGGACGACCAGAGAAGGTATTGTGTGGCTTCTTTTCTTTGTTCAAACCTCAGTAGAGATTGGGGTTTTTTGGTGCTGAACTACTTCTACAAAATGTCACGACTTCTGTGAAATATTTAGGAACCTTTTCAAAGTCAGGCCTTCATCTTGATTTTTGATTTTTCTACTAACACTTGTCATGCAGTCCTTAGCTATGCTTCATTTGAGTCCTCAGTACAGGAAAATACACGTACTGAAGGATGTCCTGCTGACCACTTGAACCATTATCCTGTTAAACTGGGTCTTCAATATTTTGTGATTTTGGGAACAATCTTTTCTATAGGATTTGTATAAAAATTACTGTTTTACTGGATGTAAATCCTGAGTGTCATAGTGTTCCACATCACACTAGGAAGTTGTGTGACCTAGAATAACCTCTGGCAAATAGATAATCAACTAACAGATTCCCCTGCTGCCCCCTTCCCCCGCAAAATACAAATAGTTGATATGAACTTCTTAGTATTTCCTCCTGAACAAAGCACTGTGGTTTTTCAGCCTCTCTCTCAGGTGAAGTCTTTAAAAATCCCATTCTTGTGGTCTTGTTTCTTGAAGAAGGGAAGAAGTTTGAAAAAGATACTTTCCCTTCCTGAAAACAGAAGCCTGCTGAAAGGAGACTCTGTCAAGAAACTTTTTTACTCCAAAGACCCTCTTTAAGTGTTGTGCCTCTGCAACAGTATTATGACAGCATGCTTGGTAATGTGCGGAATTACCAGTAAAATTTGCAACATTATGTTTAAAACCAAATTAAATATTAATCTGCTTCTCTGCTTGCCAGTTACCTGATGTATGTTATTCGTGGTGGGTGCTAGCTTCTTTGAAGATGATCGGTAGGATACAGTGGATTGACAGAGAGAAACTGCGCTGCTTTATTTTGGCTTGCCAGGATGAGGAGACCGGAGGATTTGCTGACAGACCAGGAGATATGGTAAGTAATATTTTTTCTAAATAAAATACACATGAAAATTTCAACTGGAAATTTCAACCTTTGTTTGAGTGTAAGTCAGCTCATGGTCCAGGTGGGTTTTGCAGAGGCTGCCGTTTACTCTGAAGGAAAAATAGGGTAGAATTGCCATTGAAGGCGTACTTGGGGAGCACATACTTTATAATGCACTCGTATCACCCAGTGAAGTCAGTTGCCATTCTTTACAAAATCTGGTTTGGTTCCTGTAACACATGCGACACAAACCATTTCTCCTGAGACGGTTTGGAAGACGTATGTAAAAACATTGCCTTTGGTGCTGGGTTTTTTGGGATGGGTGTAGATTTTTTGGGTTTGTTATTTTGTTTTGTGAAATGATCTGCAAGCTAAAGTCTGGTGCAGGTTAAGTAGTCTTCAACTCTCTTGGTGGTTTTGTCCGATCGAAATAAATCATAATTTTTTATTAGGAATCCCTATACACTAATTTTTGTTCTTTGCCAGCCCAGCCACTGAATAAATCTAGCTGGCATTTGTCTAGATGAGGGACGAAGAAGCTTTTGTGATAACATCATCAAGAGGCTGGTGGTATGGATTTTTTGCTTGTTGAGAGAGCAGTTACAATCTAGCCGGTCTGTTCTCTCTGTTTCCAAGTGGAAGTAATTGAGATTGTCCCAGTGAAATGGCAGATGAAGTTCTTATCTTTCAAAGAGTGCCGGACATATAAAATAAAAAGTATTGTGAGACTTCATTGCAATTCCTATAGAACACGGCTTATTTGTTAATGATCTGGGGAGGTGTTAGTTGTTTTTATTGCAGCTGCCTAGGTCTACTCCCTTCTCCACAAATGCATTAAAAAATAAAGTAACTTTTTTTTTTTTTTGCAAGCCGCTACTTTATTCCCAGTTGGGGGAGAAATCTGTTAACTCCTATCTGTCATTTGGAAAGTGTTTTTGTGTTCTTAAGATATGATGAGTTTTGTATTTCTAAGGTACTTACAGGAAGACCTTTTCCCTTTTCAGAATTCTCCAAGAAAAGCCCAGTGCCTAAAGTCTTAATGTTTTTCTGGCTTTGAGTACTGAAATATTTGTGTCTTCTTGGAAGAGCAGCTGTGCAGAGCCTTTTCTCTTTATCTAATGAGAGCACCTTTAGGAGAATTTTTCCATGTTGTATTAGCAGTCATTTCATATGATTTTTACCTGTCCTCAATTGCTGAAATGTAGAAATTTCTACTCCTGTAGAAATGTTGATGCCCAGGTTTTTGCTTTGTTCCTGCAGAAACTCATTCCTAACAGACCTTGTTGTTTCGGGGGATTTTGTGTTTGGGTTGTTTTTTCATCTGTTTGTTTTGTGGAGGGGAGAGGAGGTGGTGGTTGTGTGGTTTTAGCAGTAGAGGTTTGGCGGGGGGGTTGTTTTTATTTATAGTTCTGGGAGGTTTTCTAGCAAAATACGTTGCTGCTTCTCTCAGGGTTTTAGAGCACAGCTCTGTATTTGGAGACGATTAAAGAGCATTATGATGTTTCTGAAGAACAAGTGGGGAATTTATGGAAGTGGTACCTGTAGATAATCCAGTTTACTTTTAAAGTGTTAATTGTCTTCGCTTCTACCACCCTGTGATATTGCATGCTAATAGACATGTGAGTGCTTTCTGTCTAACTCAGAGTTGAAAATCGTCTGAGCAGCAGATAATTGATAAGCATTCCTGAGTAAATAATAGCATTGTAAATGCTTGCCATGGAAATTGTCTTGCCTGTCAGCATGTGTTAGCACACAGGAAAGTTTGTTCAGTGGTATTGTCTTCCCCAGCCACAGAGATTTTCAGTTCTCCTGCTGGCAAACAAACGTTTATTTCCGTACAAGCGAAAAACCGATTAACTTTTGGAAACAGACACAAGCTTTCTTTTTTTTCCCCCAGGTGGATCCATTTCACACCTTATTTGGAATTGCTGGACTATCTTTATTAGGAGAAGAACAAATTAAGGCCGTTAATCCTGTCTTTTGTATGCCAGAAGACGTCCTTCGAAGAATAAATGTACAGCCTGAGCTTGTAAGCTAAGCCTTGTAGAGACAAAAGGTTTATATGACCAGTTGCTTTGGTTTCACTGATTTATAATCTCATCTGTGAAACTGTCAGCATGTTCCTTCAGATGGGTTTACATTATGGAAGTAAAGCAATTGCTTTGCCAGTGGACTTTGTCAGTTTATAAATTGTATCAGAACAGGCTGGTTCTCGTGACCTCAGTGTAACATGTTCTTTGGTTGTATTCTAAGATATGTAGAAACATTTCTAATCTGTATCTAAATGTATAGGCCTTGGCTTTTTTTTTTTTTTTTNTTTCTATTCCTGTAGTATCAACCATGCCAGTACTGGTCTTCACAGAGGCCTCTTTTGATGGTGGATCATGAAAAGCACTTTAAAAGAATAGTAAAAAAAGAAACAAAAAAGCAACCAACAAAATTTTACCTAAGCCATGCACTTAAATACCACACGCTTATGTATTTAATTCTTCCCATCCACATTTGCCATCACTTTTCTATATTGAGAAACAGCTGCTTCTTCTCACAGTAATTGACACCAGTAAAACCATAATTATGGTTCTTCTAAATGTGCTAATATCTTCATTTATGGATGAGTCCCTTAGACATAATTCCACTGGTACCGGATATACAGCATACCTTGAGTATGTATAGTGAAACTTGCTAACATTAAACATTCTAGAGAAGGTAGCTATAGGACAGTGACTTGTAACTGAATATAAAATCGATTCTAAATTTGTTGCTGGGTTGAAAACCTGCTTTCTTAGCTTTTAAGACACTAATTGTCAACACTCGATTATGGTGTAATTGAAAATAAAAACAGCTGTGGAAAATACTTGTTCTCTGAAGGGTGAAATCCTCTTTGTCTTCATAGAAGTGCTAAAATTGCCTCCTCATTTACATTCCACACATCCTAGCTGAGACTGAATGACATTCCACTTCTAATGTACGGTAAAAGGTAATTGCGAAGGGGAGAAAGTCTTTGATAATCTCCGTACTTAGGCTTAAGTAAGGACTAAAGTTGTTTCACCTGTACTTCCCTCAGCAGAGATGGCCACCCAAGATTTGGCCTGCACAGTTTTCATACTAACAGAACTATATGTTGATGTGTAGTCAGTCATGTAAAATAAAACCCCAAACTCTCTGAATAGAAAACACTGGTTTAGGCTACAATACTGAGAATCAATCTGATAATAGTAAAGACTACTGTAGCCATGACGAGCTTTTGAACCAACTTCAGTCACAGTAACAGAAGTGCCTTTTAGCATTTCAGAAGTAAAGGCTTTATCTTGAGTACAGCAAAACAGCCCAAAGTCCAGTTTGGCTGGAGAGAGTGTCCTAGTCACGGCAGTCAAGTGAACCATTGAGCTTTTTCTCCTCTTAAGGGTGTGTCGTTATATCGTTCTTGTAGTTCTGCAGGGAAAGAATGCCTCAAGCGGGAGAGGGTTATAAAGCTATACATTCACTAACACCGCAAAGGACAGAGAACCAGCCGTAAAATGGTCTATCCTTTTCCCAAGTTTCATACCCCTCCTCACACTACCACCGTCCTGAAAAGCATAGTCTCTTCCTGCTTCCAGCGACTCTGAAATCCCACATGACTGTTGCACCATAACTACAGACCTCGAATCAACTTTTTCTTACCAAAATGTTGACCCTTAAATAATCAGAACTCTGACAGATCTCGAATTGCCACGCTGTCTGGCGTAGCCTTGCCAGCATCTCCTGATTCCAAATTCCAGGTCAAGAAAGGCCTCTTTCATTGTCCCAAAACACATACCCAAACTCCATTCACGGAATCTCGTGCAGGATTTTCAAAGACAAAAATCGAACCCACAGTACAGCCTCAAACGTTGCAGCAAACCTTCCTTCATAATAACTAGAGAGCGATCTGGGTCCCTTGCAGTGGTAACTTTTCAGAAATAGCCAAGCATTTGAATTACACTGATGGAGGTGAGAGGAATGGCACAGTGGGCCGTGTGGAGTAGGTGAATGCTTATGGGTATGGTGGACATCTTGTCTGTGTTTTTTTGGGTGTCAGAAGATGCTGTAGAACAGGTGAGCAGAGTATCGTCCACTACTGAGGACAGTGTTTTTGTGGAAGAGGTCACTGTTGGCTGACATGACCTCCAGCCCCGTGTTTTTGCAAATGATGAAGAGGCACCTACCTGCTGATTGCAGCAGCACTCTGGTTAAATTGATGTGGTCCTTCTTGAGGATGGATTCTGACGCGCAGCCTTCTGAACGCGAAGTTGAAGGGCCAGTGGTCTGAGGGGGTGGGGTGGAGAGACTGCAGAGTGGGACGGGCCAGGTGCTTAAGTCAGTGCAGCGGTGAGGGGTGTTCAGGATCTGTCGTGGTTTGGTGCTGAGAGCGGGTGCGGGATTCATTTCACATGAGGCGAGCCCGTGCTGGGCACGGCAGTTCCAGCCTGTGTCCGGCCTCGTCCGGCGGCGTCTTTCCAGACGCAGAGTTGTTTTTTCTGCGTGTGGTAGTCTTGCATTCTAAAGTCATGTCGTGTTACGTGTGTGTGCTCGGGATGGAGCTGCACAAGCTCAGAGTATTCCTGGTACTGCGGCCCCGCCGGGCCCC
>WEIT01017701.1:228-20562 GCA_013389985.1 Dryoscopus gambensis
TTAAAATTTATTGTTATGCCATTTTTGCAGTTTGTCTTCCTTTCTTTGACTTCTTTGCAGCAATTTTTTCTGGTGTCCCATTTCTTAACCACTAGCCATTCACAGATTCTCTTTCAGCTACCCTGTATAAGCATTGCTATTACCATACCATTTCAGTTTGTTCTACAATTCCTAATTCTTCTCCAGTGGAGATGCATGTATCTTAATCTACAAATAAGACACTTGCCTGGCAACCTGTCTCTGATAATAACCAATGCCAACTGACAAGGCAAGTGGATTAAAAGAGGGCAAATATGGAATGAAAATTTCCCAGTATAATCCTTCCAATTTCATCAATGGACTTAGTGAGCTAAAAGTGGTGTCACTGTGTTTAAGAAGTGTTTGTGGATTTCTCCTTCACAGATTTTTAAATCATTTCCAAACCTGTGTAATCCCCTGATTTTCATAGCTTCCCGCTTCTTCAGTCAGTAATACCAGTGTACATAGCTGAGCTCTCATGAGACACAGTTTGCTTGAAACAAGAGCTTCTGTATTTCTCAAAGAGAAAATTATCACATTTTTCAGTGACTGCTCATCCTTGCTGGTATTCCGAGAGTTCCTGTGCACTTCCTTGGCCTAAGAACCATGCATTGAATCTTCCCCATGTAAACTGGAATTTTAATAACAAAGCCTTTATCTCCATGACTGTAATACATTGCCATTATCCACTTATACCAGATAAATGCTTATGACTTTAGAATCTATCCTCTTTTCTCTCAAATTAGATTTTAGGAGGAAAATATTGAGTGGACCACATATTCCAGGACCAAATCATGTTTGTAATCTAAATTCATAGTTGAAAATATCTACCCATAATGTACATGCAGAACATCCGTTTCCCATTTGTAGATCTCACTAACACTGACATTACTTAATGTGTCCCAGTTCCCATAAATAAGTCATTCTGGTGTCAGAATCTCATATATGCCAGCTCCACTGCAGATGCAACTCATAAGTTCGGGCTGAGTGCAGGTAAAACCACAAGGATGTTGTCCCCTTATTCTCTTGAGTCTGGCAGCTGGTATGTCTTGACACTGCTGTGGCACAAAGGACATAGAGGGTAAAATTACAGCATCCCGGTATAAATCTCAGTCCCAGATTATGCCTGATCTTGTATCCTTTGTAGCAAAGCAGCACACTGAGTGCAGGATCCCCAGTCTCTTGAGCACTGTCCTTAGAAAGCCCTTTTTACCGAGGCTTAGGAGAGGGATCTCTGGTGGATACTTGGAGCTTGTTGCCTCAGCATCTCTGAGAGGAATTTCCCCAACAGAATTCAGAGGTTTAAGGTCTCATTTCCTCTTCTCTGACTCATTTTTCTGGCACAGTGTCAAATCAAGAGGATATCCCTCATAGACAATTCTTTCTGTTAATCATTAAACCTATTAATTTTTCACATTTAGATATGCATAAACATATGGAGGATTAGAATGTTTCATTCATGGCACTGAATCAAAGCAACTCGACTGAGGCCAGTAAGTGCAAAAGGAATATCAGACTCATGTCAGAAAGAAAATCTGGTTATTTATATGTTTTAAACAGGAAAAAGTATCTACAAGATCTTATTACTCCTAGCACTATGCTTTAACCAGAGATCATGTTCTCTCTTTGCCCTTGTGACTGAACATGAGACAGGGTCAGTCACAAATCAGTCAGTCCTGCTATCCATGAATAACAGGGAAGCATTTGCCACTATTATCTCTTATTTTATGGACCTTGGGCACTGGGGCACATACTGTTTCAACTGAATATAAGAAAGAAACAAGTCTTACAGCCTCGGACAGAAACATTTGACTTTGAAGGAGGGTAGTAAAAGGTGGGGGAGGGGAGGCATTTAATGATGTCTTGCATGTCTCCTTAATAGGCATAGAACAATAATCATAAAACTGTTTAAAACATGATCCCAAAACCAAGCTGCCCTGTTCTGTGAATAAATCAAAACTTTATGGAAACATGTTCAACTGCTTCCTGGAAACAAAAAAAATATTTAGTATTTTTTGCCTCATAAAGCAGCACCTCATCCAATAAAATTCAAACTATTTTAGGCACTGGCTGGAGACGTCAGTCAGTGTCACAGGAGTCATGCAGACTGTAAAGCTGATCAAGCTCAATCAGTATCACATATTTACGTATAAAACCACAAACCTGACATCAGTTTTGCCTTCTTTTTTTTTGTGAAGATGTTCTTCCCATCTTCATTTAAATTAAATGCAAGGAATTTAAATACAGTATTTAAACAGAAGTACCTGCTGTCATATATCATCAGCAAAAGGGATGTCAATTTGTTAACTTCAAACAAAATAAAACTAAAAAATAGAATAATTTCCTTCCAGCTGGTCTGTACACTGTTAGCTGTTTAACACTGACAGTTTACACTGCGATAGAATGCATGGTTGTGTTTCCCAGGGGAATTTACACCAACAGCTCAAAGGAACAATTGCTGCATGGCTCGTCCTCGCACTCACACAGCACTTTCCTCTGCCACTCATGCTAGCTATGAATCTTCAGCTGTGGAGGGGCTGTGGGCACACAGCTGATGAATAGCAGAGGAAAGAAGGTGAATCAACTCCTGACACCTCCTGGAATCTTTAAAGACTTCCTGTAAGATTTACTGGGTCTCTAAGTGTGTAATGCACCAAACAAAGTGAACCTTGCCCTTTTTTTTCATGTTTATTGAAACTATCACTCTTTGTTCATCAGAACTCCCTGTGAAATTTAAAAGGTAGTGGGAAGCTCTCATGCTCAGCCGCTGCTTACTTTGCATGTGACTAATCAACTGATTGTGGGAAGTAGCAATTAGGAGGACAATGGATAAAGGAGGAAACTGGAGACATCAACTAACAGCTGTGAATCACAACTTACACAGCTTTCTTTTCCATAATTAATTGAAGCAGCAGGCACAATGCATATTGACTTGGAAATGTGGTCCAAAGATAACGTTGGCGCATGTAAATCCTTTTCCAATGCCCTTACTTACCTGTTTTATCTTAGTCATGAGTGAATGTTGTGAATTGTTACAAGGGATAGTTCAGGGTTTTTTGGCGAAGGTGGGGGAGAAGGAGAAGAGAAGAATATTAAAGGGCGATCACATCATATGGAGGAGGCAGAAGTCTGGTGAAGTTAATAAAACATAGACTTCAGATAGGTAGCAGAAAGTCACTGTAAGATGCACAAATGTGTAAACTTGCAAATACCAATTATGATTTAACATCCTGTAATCTGTACTACATTTCTACATGAGAGAAAAAGAAATGGATATCATGAAACTGTTTCATTAAATTATTTATTGCAGAGTATGAGCAGAACTCTATGGCATTTTCTCAAGGAAGCAATCCATAGGTGTGTTCAACATGTTTGAGGGTAAATATTTCTCAGATAAGTTGTATTGTACTTCTCTAGAACAGTAATGAAGTTGGTTAACATTATGGCTCTTGAAATGACAGTCTCAAAAAACCCGTATCTGCAATTTGCATGCTTTAGTAATTATCTGGGGGCATAGTCATCTATTTGTCCATATCACTGTGTTGCTAGAATTGCCCTAGAACTGGAATAAAAAGAATAATAATGAAGGTTATTCAGTAGTCAGAGTAAGTCAATGAGCATTTATACAGTAAGATATTTCTCTCTAGAAAAACATAACATAATTTAAAAGTAACTAGTATCTAACCTTCTCTCTCCATCAAATTTATGTATACAAGTAATCTCACATACTTTATGATTATGCCAATGATAGAACACAATGAAATGATATTTTAGAGTATTTTATTCATTATCTGTATCATTTATCTTGTATCAGCAGTACAAAGTTACAGAAAACATGTAAAGTCACGACCACACTGAAGCAAAAGTTTAACTCTCATTGACATCCTAGTTATCTGGAATAGTTCTTTCAAAAGGACATCACAAAAGAGAATTTCTTCATGGGAGAGTTGTATTAATTTTAAAAGAGGAGGAATGGTTGCAATGAGAGGAACGAAGGGCAGGAGGGAGGAAGGAAGGAAGGATTGGAAAGCTTCTCTTTGCTTTGCTTGTGTCCTTAATATGCTACAATGTTAATGATACTTGTATTCTGTTTAACCGGTACTTATCATTTGAGGTCCAAGATAAGGACAAAGTAAATTATTAATCAGTAATTAAAACAGTGATTATCTTGTTGGAGGGGGGCGTGTCATCAACACTTCAAGGTCCCATTAGTCTTCTGTTTTTAAAATTTTAAATTCATTACTATTTTGCAGATTCGGTGTATGGATACTATAGACAACAGCGGAAATTGATTGAAGAGATTGATTGGTCATATACAGGTAAGCAAAACTTCTTCTTGGATAACTTACTTCACTTTGATATTTTCATGTTCATTGTTACAATTTTAATAGCCTCATGTGTCTGTATACCACTTACCATATGCCTAAACAATTGCTAAAGTGTAGGAAATGGAATCTTAAAAATATGGGAACTTTACAATAGGAGAGTATTTTCATCTATTTAGGTAAGTATTTTAATCTACTTACTAATAGATTACATCTATTACTTTTGGAAAGTCCTCATCCTTAAAACCTCAACCTGAGACTTGACTTATTTGAAGGCTGAGCCAGTAAATCGTTAGGTGCTCATTTATCATCTGAACATTACTGTTCTAGCAAATCTGAAAAGCAGACAGAAAGGCTGAAACAAGGCACTGCACGTTATGTGGGGAAGAACTTGTCCATATACTGCATATGAACTTCTACCCTGTGCTTCTGAGCACTTGAACATTCTTCCCAAGTCCCACCCTGACTCTCTTAAAAACTCAGTCACTTTGTTTCTCTCATTTGCATGAGTAAGAAAGATATATCCTGAAATTCTGCATGACCGTTGCCTCATTAAAGAACAATGAGAAATTCACAATTAGCCTCTTACATTCTTATATATGTCAAGTACTTTCAGTAATACTGAAAAGGTAATTTTGTCCTAGATGTCTTTTGCCTAACATGTAGGAAGTGGGTTCTTATGGATGTTTGTAGATCTTTACATTTTAAGTTGCTTAAGTTACTGTTTCAAAAACACCAAACTATGAAAAGGAAGGACTGTCAAATTTCAGTCTTTCATAAATTGGACTCAAAATATGTTCCTGTAGTTAAGGATAATTACACCATTCTTTTTATTTCCCTCACTCTCTTTCTCATTTTCAAGACAGTTTTTATCTTCTGGTGTAAAACATGTCTAACAAGTTTTAAGCCTAGAGAGAATTGAAACAGGCTAGTCATAAACCCTTCAAAATGAGACTTGTAATGAAAACTCCCACTTACACAGACTGTAGTGCAAAATTCAAGCATAAGATCAATCAATACAGTATTTCATGTTCAAAGTCGATCCATTTTTTAATCTTGTAGTTAGAGGACTGCAGGGATAAACGTCCTGGATTCCTGGTGACCAGAGGACAATCTTTAAAGGATAGCAAATGGGGTTTGTTCAGGCTATCAGAGAATATAGCTCCTCCCTAGACTGCACAGAGCACCCATGAACTGTGCAGCTGCTGCAGCATCCATAGGTCGCCCTTGATGGATATTTAGTATGGAAAAATAGCACAGACTTGGCACGTCAGATGGTCCATACCTGATGTTTCTCTCCCTTAACGTGTGAGGTACCTGTGTGTAGTCATCTCAATTCATATGCTTTGCTCTAGTGCCTCCACTGTTGGCAAAGCCTTTCTCCCCATTCAGACCCTTACAGGAGCCCTGCTTAGTACTGTGAGCCCTGCCCAGCACCCTGCTGCTCCTGCAGCCTCCTGCCCTGCTCCTGCTGCCTCACCAGGCCCTCTGCTGCACAAGCTGTGTGCCCCCAGCATTCATAACACAGCTGACTCCATTCCTGGACCAAAGCTTTTGGGGAAGGCTACATGTACATCAGGCACTCGGGGCTTAGGGCTAGCAACTGTGTTGCAAGCTGAGTGCTATGGGATAATTTGCTGAAATAGCAGGTAATTGGTTCATGGCATAAGGCGGAATACACAAATTCAGCTTTCACTAATAAAGAGACAGTCTTCCAGAATGTGAATAAAAATTACAGATTTTATCATTGTGTTTTGGAGGCACAGAAGTCTAGAGACAGAAGCGTAGAGATTTTGATCTCCTTCATTTATAATAACTTAAATTATTTTATTCCTGAGGCAAGCAATGTCAGGTACTATATGCATAGCCCCTGTACCTAGCACAGGCTTATGCTTGTGAGGCATAGACCAACGTGCACATTTCTGAATGGGTGAACTACACTTTGCCAGTACATTTTTTCCTCAGACACCAGTTATATTCTTCTGTCAATAACCTGCTCACTGCAAGACTGAAAGTGAAAAATTTCACTGAAAGTGAAAAATTAGACTCAATGTGCTAGTGAAGTGTTTTGAATGGGCCTGAGGATCCTGCAACCATAGAGTCTAATGCACGATGGGTAAGAGAAATCCAACTGGCTTGGTAAATTAAATTGCGTTTGAGCAGATGTAATTCTTTTTATCAAATAAGAAATTTCAGATACATTAGCCGCAGTGGGTCAATACACTCCTGTGCTGGGATGGTGCTGTGAGATGAAAGTAAGATGGAACTAGAGAATCTTACCTGTTAAAATCATCCAGTTGCTGAGGGTGAAGTTTCATAATAAAGCAATTTCAGATGCTGGAAATGAATGTGAGTCATCATCAGATTTTGACTCTTGGGTAAACATATAATGAAATCATAAATGCTACTGGAAACATTTCGTAATACTTCTAAGGACTCTGTTTTAAGCCATGGACAAAGCCTGCATTTGCAAGCATTAATTTAATTTTTTGTATCCTGACTTTGCATATTTTTGCATTAACAGTGTTAAAGAACTGGAAGGTGCAAGTTCTTGTTACAGATGCATCCAGTTTTTTGTGGAATAAGGAGATCCTGAAACTAGCCTATTTGTAAAAATTACTTCATTTTAACAACCTTTCGTTGTGTTTTTCATTAAAACAGTCATAGAAATTTTTAAAAATATCATTAATATTTTCAAAGGATGTCATATGGCAAAAAGTGAATCCAGCCATTTCTTGTTGTAGAAAAACCCAGTGTATTGTGAAAATTCAATTTCCTTAAATCAGTTACATACTAATTGATAAGCAAAGATCATTTAGACAGTATTTAACTATACCACTAGTTTTAGTCATTCACGTATTATTTCGAAGCATAAAGCAAGTAATACGAGCTTTAGTTACTTTCTGTCATCGAGGTGAAAGTTAATTTTTTTCATAACTTTCCTTATCTGCATTGTTTTTGGCAGAAGGAATGATATAAATGATGTTTTCTGGTTCTGATGTTTGTTTTTTTTTTAACCTGGCTGTTTGATAGTAGTCCATGAAAGGTCCAAGTCTAAAAGTTCACATGTAAAACTGGCAAGTGATACCACAAAAAAAGATATTTTTTTCCCCAGTGAAATGTCTTTATGTTGGGTTTCACTCTTGGGATTCTGGTTCTTGTTCACAACAAACAAGTTATGTGCTTTAGGGGAAAAAAAACCACAGCTGAAATTTGATAAAAGCGAGAGATTCTAAACAGTCTCCCAGGATTTATCAAAGCCGAGGGTCTTCAACATTTTTAAAAACTGAATGAACTATGTAAATGAATACCATAGACAGATCAGTGTTTTTTGTCTCACCATGTAGGAATGTTATGTTCAGCCTGTGCTGCCATTTATTATGTGATCTGCTGTTACACAATTGCCTTATGAATATGGGCAGCTCTGATTTGAGGAAATGGTAATTTTGGTACAAACTGATGGGTCTCCAGGTATTCAAAGAACATTTTTATTATTTGCAAGCAGAATCTGAATAATATTTCCTTTTTCTCTGGGGAGAAGCATCATGAATCACAGAAGCACAGGATGATTTAGGTTCAAGGGGTCTTTAGAGATCATGTGGTTCCAGCCTCAGCTCAAAAAGGAATGAACTTCAAAGCTGAAACAGGGAAAGTATTGAAAATCTCCAAAGGAGATACTGCAGTTTGGTCAATGTTATTGACCATTGTTATTTTGAAAACATTTTTTCTTTACTCAGCTGCTATATTTCTTATTGCAACTTGTGGCCATTACCTCTCACCCTTTCGTTGTGCACTGCTCTGTAGATTGCCTTTACAGAGCAGGAGACTTCAGCTAATTTCCTTCTCTCAGCTTAAACTTCAGCAAACTCAGGTGCCTCAGCCTCTCCTCGTACAGGATGTACTCCAGCCCCCAGACCATCTCAGTGGCCCTTAGTTTCTAAATATCCATCTCACACTGGGTTCAGGAGGAAATCAAAACTGGACTCTGCATTCTTAATGTCACCTCACTGGTGTGCAGTAGAGGGAAAAAGTCACTTCCCTCATCCTGCTGGCTGCACTCTTGCTAAGGTAGCCCAGGATAGTGTTTGTCTTTGTGACTGCAAAGGCCCACTGCTGACACATTCACAACTCATTGTCCCTCAGGGTTATTAATTATGATATTTCCAGATAATTTTTAATATCTAGTGTTTCTGAATAATAATGTATAGTGATGATGCTGTTCTGGCACTTGCAACAATACTTCCTTCAGTAACAATGCCTAATGTAACGAATTCTTTGTTTTGCTCCCCTGTTGAACTAATTGAACTAATCTTGTTAAACCTGAAATTGTTACCTTTTTGTGTCTGATTCAACAGCCTCCTGAGGATATTCCCCTAGTTTATCACTCCCATTACTATTGCTACACAGGCAAAACTTTAGTTGTTTTCTGAAAGGCTGGGTTTGCCACTCCAAGTGCTGCAAATTTGCAGTGATTGCTTTAATTCTTCATGCCATTAGTTTGGCTAAGAAATTAAAATGGCCTTTGTTCTCAGTGGTACTGAGAAAAAGGAATTTTCTTTCTTGCCCAAACAAGATCTAGTATTTTAATTTCAAATGTTCTATCATATTTAAATACTGAGGAGATTCTATTTCAAAGTCAGTGCTCCTGAAGTTTATGAAAAACTATGTTGTTGCTTATATCCGTAACAATGTATGAGTGTATTTTGGTTTTCACACAGCCTAAAACATGAGGAAGGATCTGTGATGTCTCAGCTGTGGCTTAACAAAATGATTTTAATATTGGTAGCTAATTCTGCTTATTCTGTTAAATATCTGCTGCTTCTGCTACTCCCCAGTTTGGTCCAGGTAAAGTGGAAAATTTGAGGTTTTCTCCTCATCCTCACCCTGTCTTCATGTTCAGCAGCCATCTGCTGGGAGCGTGGACAAGGTCAGGCATGCAGGTGCTGCTCCCTGCCCTGCAGCTACAGTGAAGGAGACGCTGTGCTGATGAGTTTGTGTGAGCGTGGGCATGGGGCATGCTCCCTGTGAGACTCTCCAGGAGCAGGGCAAAAGGAGTCAGGAGTAAAGGACAGGGGTCTGGGTCCTGGCCATCACCCCCCAGGGTGCAGCGTGATAGATGAGCCATTTTGTGAGCCAAATCCTGACAGTCACCCCGTGTGAGAGAGTGAGATGCACCAGCAGGAGCCTGCTGGAGGTGGGATCAGGGAGCTGCCTGCTGAACCGACTGCTTCAATGGACAGTTCTACCAGACCAGACTGCAATGTCTCCAACAGAGCCCTGGCCAAGAGTTGATGGAACCTTCTGCTGCCAGTGGCTTGGTAAAACTGTGTTCTGGGGAGATGATGCATAACAAATTAAGTTCCGTTTTTTATCTTGCTAAATAACTACCATGGCAGTATCAGCGTAACTTCATAAGAAGATCCAGTCTTTTTATGAGCTCCTGCTAAATACATTGTTTTGTGCTCTATATGTAACCAGGCATAATCATGACTGATGTGCTGTATCAGTCGTGGGTAATAAAGAGAAGCCTATGCTCTTGGGCTGTGTGGATTCCTTCAATAAAAGCTGCAGCATAAGAAATGAAAATAACATTCTTTTATTACCTCATAAAAATAGTTCTGCGGAGGGTCCTGTCTTTTTTAGCAGACCTTATGCTTCAGAGGATGTCATACCTTTTCTTGCATGATAGCTCATTACATGTATTTATAACCCCCAGATCACACAGTCACTCATGCTTCGAGTCTTTTGTCGCTAAATTCACAGGATTGCTAATTAAAACGCCTATTACACTGTTATTGTTTTTGGAAAGCTGATGATTCCACAGCAGAAATTACATAGTTAAGCATCTGTTTGCATCAAAGGGACAAGGTGTCCTCAAGTGAAAAGCCACATGCTGGCATTTCTGGCCATCGAGAAATTCCTTTTAAGATATCTCAGTGTACTGAATCAACAGCACAAAGCATGTTATTCAACACAAAGATGTCTATTCAGTATATTTGGGGATTTTGAATTCATATAAAATTATATGGTTCAGAAGTCTGTTTACAAGAAGCTTTCTTTTCAATGAAGAAAGCTGATCTTTGAGCAGTAGAAAGCTATTAGAGGCAAAGTGGAATTTATTTAGCTTTCATTCAGTAATATTTCCAGGATAAACTGAGTGGAAAACTTTTCAAGGGATTTTGGGGGAGAAAGAAAGAGAATTAAACCCCAAATTCATGGAATTTTCAAAGTCGAATGCTTGTAGGACGGGTGTGAAGAACTACAGGTTGGTATTCATGTTTGCCTCATCACTGCTAAATTATAGCATTTTTATTTCAATTAATATTGAAGTGATCAGTTTGCCAAAGTTTCCTGGTAAGAAACTCAGATAAGACTGTTCCTTCCTCCGTCTCAGTCCTTTAATGGTATAAACACAAAGGAAACCACAACAAAGGAAACCACTGGGTCATTTTCACAAAGTGCAAAGCAACTTTTTCTGAGCATCGTTTAGATTTTTCAAATCTAGTTGATTTGAAGGTTGGTTTCTGAAGTACAGAAGTCTAAGTGTGAGGTATTTGCATAGTGGGGTACTGCTGTTATGCCAAGGTCTGTCCAGGGGTTGGAGAGATGTAGAAACTTCCCATTAAGTAAATGCATTTGGAAATGAAAAGCTTTTTTGAGAGTGCTGTCTTTGGGAATATACCAAAGTAAAATGGAAAAAGCAAATTTTGAATATCTCACAGTAGACTGTAGCCTCTGGTTAAGCCTCTTTGCCCTTGAAAATGATTGTAAAAGTATCCTTATGCACATACTACTGAATTATTTCTCATGTACAAGTGCATTCAATCTATGCTGCAGTAGGAAGGTTATGTTCTTGGGGACTACTTGCTTACCAAATACACGAATGATTACTTTGAGATCATCACCTCCATATCAAGATGATCTATGGATTTGTGAAGTTTAGAGCCAGCAAATAATTGTCACATTGCTTACATTTACACAAGGCCTTGTTTAATTATCTGCTACATGCAATTTGTTTAGGATCCTTACTGACATTTTTACTCAAAGACTATTCTGCTGTATTTATAAAAGGTTTGGGGTTTTTCCTGACGAATTCAAACCCCACTCATTTTAGTATGCATAGTTTGATAATACCTAATAAATAGTTCTGTGCAATTTACTCACAAATTTGAAGCCATTCCTGACCTTGCCGTATCTCATTAGCTCACTAGATATCGAACTCTTCTAGAAAGATTTTCCATGTAAGGTTCTTTAACCCATAAGCATTAAAGCAGTCCCCTAAAGTGGCATGGTTAGACAAGTCTGTGAGAGAAGGAAGATGAAGGGGACAAGAAAGGATCCTGGGCAGGAGGGGACTGTGGAGTGTGGCTTCTCTCTTGACAGCACAAAGACCTCCTGTAGGCTCAGGTGCCCTGGAGCACTGGAACAGGCTCCTCAGGGAAGTGGTCACAGCACCAAGCCTGTCTGAATTCAAAAAGCATCTGAACAACACTCTCAGGCACATGCTGTGATTCTTGAGGTGTCCTGCACAGTGCAATGAGTTGGTCCCAATGATCCTGATGGGTCCCTTCCAACTCAGCATATTCTGTGGTTCTGTGGAGGCCACAGCCTCCACAAGCTCAGGGAGTGATGTGAGTTGGCATGTTGCAAGTGCGCTTGACTTAGTTGGGGAAAGCATAGGAGGGGCAGCACATGCTATTTCAGTTTCTAAATTTGAATGCTAAATTCCTGCAAATTACTGTAAATAAACTTAACTCAAATTTTTGTCCTGTACTATGGAATTTCATATTCAAGTGTTAACACCTTTTTCCCAAAAAAAAAAAAAAGTTTCCAAAACTTTTCCATTTGAGAAAACCCATCAGCATTTGTCTTGGAATATTCAGCATTTGCCACTAGATTTATCAGTTGAGCTGTTCCCTCAATCATTCAATTGCCAGAATCACAGAATTTCAGTTCTGAGCATCTCTTCCAGCTGTGAAAAGTGCCCAAGTCCTTTTGTGAGAAGCCACGTCTCTCTGCATACATATTTAGCTGGTTCCTGCTATGCTTGCAACAAACTCCATATACAAGCTGTGGTGGCCTCTTTCTGCTCTCTTCCAAGAGCTTCCTTTATAAGAGAGTAGACTGTGGCTTGGTCTCATATTGCCTGCTGCTGATCCTGTTTTAGGAGCCACAGAAACAATTGACTGTCTTCTTTCATCTTTAATCATAGATGCTGCATTTGAAACCTAAGCTGTTTTCCCTCTGTCAGTGGCTCCTCTGTCAGTGCACTTTATCTGATGAAAACTGTGTTAACAAGAGACGTTTTCAAAGGGTAGTTAAGAAAATGAAGATATTAAAAATGTAAAAGCAGAGAGGGATAATGTGTTGAATGCTAGGAAAAAGAATCATTTACATGTAAGGACTTGTAAATTTGTTTTCCAACTTCTGGTAGTTCCCTAGCTGTGTAAGGAGTCAATTCAGGGCTTGGGTGAATGGCTGCAGACTGATTATAAATATTTTTACTGGGTTAGAGGCATAAACAAGCCCATAACAACAAATACACAATTTTGTATTACCCTGCATGAGTAACTGAAAGGAAAAACTGAAAAAAATATTGTTGCTGGAGTATTTAGGAATACTGGGTCAATGATTGATAAATTCTTTTCTTCCATTTCAGAACAGAGTGGATTTTCTGCCTGCTTGTTCATGTTTTGACCACTTTGCATATACACAGCACAGTATGATCCATCTCTGTTATATTTTCTCCTGTTGTTTTTCAGGAAAGCAAATATTTATGGCCCCAGTTCTAGTCAGTGAAAAAACACAAGCTAAGAGGTTTTTTTATTACTATTATTCAAATGTAATTTCTTGAAACCTAGCTTTACAGTAAGGCTGTGGCATGTGTGAACAGAGGAACACTAGCATGTTACCTCTTTAATCTGTATTTCACTTGCTTTCCAAGTATCCAAAACAGATGGAAGGTGACGAGCACACACAGGCAATAGATAATGTGTAATATACATTCTTAAGGAGCAGGAACATACTTTAAAAAAGGCAAGCATTCATTTTTTTCAGCTGTAAGTACCCACTTCAAACAGATTCAGTACATTATCATGGCTGATCTTTACCAACACATTTAGCCACCAAGATGAGATCTGTACACCTGCCAGTCCTAATGTGATGTGTATCTGATCAAAATGAGAGAAGTACTTGTTCTCTTCTGTGTGAAAGCAACTGATGATAATCCGTTGCAGTGGCTTGATCACACATCTGAAGTTCCCTTTGTAATAATTTGGCTTTTTCTTAGAGAAGCTGTGGAGCATGTGCTAAAAAGAGCTTTTCTGGATGACTTCCTGTGTCTCCTCCCTTCATCCCATTCTCAAAATAAATCTTGCTATCCTTTCCACTTGACACTTTTTGTCATATTGCTTTATTTCTTCTCTTAGAGTGCAGCCATGACTTGTTTCCCTTTTGCGTAGTAAAATTCTTCTTTTTCCCACTATCAAATAATCATGTAGGGTTTTGTTGTCTCCTTCTCCCTGACGTTCGTAATGGCTCCATGAAGTAACTGTCAGTTTGCCACTTCATCTCCTGTGTTTTCTGGAAAAACTTTTCTCCCACGTAACTAATGGAGAATGAGCTGGCTGAGTGTTTGCATGGCTATCTTGCAGTCTCTCCCAGCTGCCTTTTCCTAAATGTCAGAGCCTCTCTCCAGCGTGGTTACCATGGTGCATTCAGCTGGCATGCCTGCAAGGGTTCACAGAGCCACCACACCCGCTGCACGTTTTATAGGAACATACAAGGAGGGAAGGCTCCGACCTGCTGTGTTACAGTTAAGTAGAACATATCAAAAGGTATTTCTTAGTGCATATTCTGCGTAAGATTTGCTGCAATTTAGTAGCATAAAACCCGTTCAATCAATTAAGGAAATTCTCTTTGTCCCTCCATTTGTGAGGGTAGTGGTACATTTATAGATGTGTTACAGGTCACATACATAAACCTGCTGGTGAGCTTGCCAGCTCAACGGGTCATAAATGTAAGTGCTAATGGAGAACAGTGAGATTTATACTGTGGTATATTCATTAACTACCGTCTATAAAAAGATTTTAAGGTGTTTTCTCTTTCCTTATAATTTATTATTCAATCTGAAATACTGTTATTAGCAAAATAAACTTTTCATCAATATGGTTTCCTGATGTGAAAGTCAATACAAATAAAGTACATCCTGCATCCAGCCATTTGAAGACATGATTTTTTAAACCTCAGGTTTATAACTAGCAATCTCTAGGTAGATTTGTAGCTGAAATAACAAAATCCTTTTAAAAATGCCAACAGATTTTAAAGTTTACTTTGGAATTCCATGCAAAAGAGTGATATTGTTGTTTCTAAAATATATCACTTACTTCAATAACAGGTTTCAAACATAAATATGAATAAATGCCTTTGTTCCAAATAATAAGGTACTACTAAGTTTTGTTCCAGTCAGTCAGTTGTTTCAGGTTAAGTTGGTCATATTCTCTTTAACAAATGGTTAGGCAGACTGTAAACACATTGCAGCAGATTCAGTGATCATACAAAGAGCTCTACAGTGTACTTTGATCTGTGTCCTTGATAAATGTTTTATAGAAACAAAATATTCTTCTCCCAGTTGCTCAGCTTTAGTTGTTGTGAATGAAGTGGGATTTTCCAGTGTGATTAGCTCCTTTAATTGAACGTTCAGGTTTTTGTTATTGGTACCATATGTGAACTCCCCAGCTCCAACACTGCTGCTAAAGGCAATCATGCCATCTAACTCTTACATAAAATTAATTGAAATGTGTATTAAAAATAGGTGTAATATTTTGCTTCATAGTTTCACTGAAAGGCTATCTCAGAAACCCATTCTTGGCTTTTCATAGAATCGTAGAATCATTTAGGTTGGAAAAGACCCTTGAGATCACTGAGAGCACCTGCTAACCTAACATTGCCAAGTCCCCCGCTAAACCATGTCCCCAAGCAGCACAGCCACTTCCCTGGATAGCTTTTTCCAGTACTTGAAGTTTTTTCTAATACCCAATCTGAACCTCCCCTGATGCAACTTGAGACCACTTCATCTTGTCCTGTCACTTCTTACCTCAGAGAAAAGACTGATCCCCACCTGGCTGCAGCCTCCTTTCAGGGACTTGTAGAGTGGTAAGTTCTACCTTCAGCCTCCTTCTCTCCAGAATAAACGTGCTCAGCTCCCACAACCCCTTCTCATCAGACTTGTGGTCCAGACCCTTCATCACCCTTCTCTGGACACGCTCCAGCACCTCAATGTTTTTCTTGTAGTGAGGGGCCCAAAACTGGACACAGGATTCAAGGTGCAGCCTCTCCAATACAAAGTACAGGGGGCCACTCCCTCCCGTGGTCCTGGCTACACTACTTCCGATTTAGGCCAGGATGCCATTGCCTTTCTTGGCCACCTGGGCACACACTGGATCATGTTCAGATGGCTGTCAACCAGCACTCCCAGGTCCTTTTCCACTGGGCCACTTTCCAGCCACTTTTCTCCCAGCCTGCAACATTGCATGGGGTTGTTGTGACTCAAGGGCAGGACTCAGCACTTTGCCTTGTTGAACCTCATCCAGTTGCCCTTGGCCCATTGATCCAGCCTGTCCAGATTCCTCTGAAGAAACTTCCTGCATCTCAGCAGATCAACAGTCTGGCCCAGCTTGGTGTCACCTGCAAACTGACTGAGGGTGCACTTGATCCCCTCATTCAGATGACCAGTTATGATATTAAATAGAACTGGCCCCAGTACTGAACCCTACGGAATCCCACTTGTGACTGGCTGCCAACTGGGTTTTACTCCTTTCACCACCACTCTTAGTACTTGGGCATCCAGCCAAACTGATTTGGATTTCCAAGCTAGCTGTATTAATGGACTGCTGCGATAATCTGGTTCTTCTAGTAGAATTGATTGGTTGGTTTGTTTGTTCTTTGGGGAGTTTCTTTCTATTGGCAAAATTTACCTACATTGATATCCCTTTCCTGTTAGTTTTTTAAGTTAAGTCACAATAATTTGGTCTCTTGCCCCTGTTTGATCGTTGCACTAGCTTTTTCTGCTCACTCACGTTTCAGCTAAAATTATTTTGTCTTCAGCAGGGTGACTAGCATCTCATGCACTTACCCTAGATGAACTGTCCACAGGACTTTTTGCAGAGACATTAATACTTTATTATCTCTACTAGGAGTTGCATGGTTAGAGCTTCAGCACACACTTGCTTTTCCATCATACTGTTTACAACCCTCTGAGACTGTCAGACATGGTCTGATTCTCCCCCTCCTCCATGTTTTTCCTATGTTGAGATTCTTATTAGTAACAAAAACTCCCACTACTAGTCTAAATATATCATTTTACAAATTGCATTGTTGAATTTCATGCCATATTTAATGCTGTTTTTCCCATACGTTGTACTGGACCTCCTTGTGATGGTCTGTTTTCACATGTCCTGTCATCAGTGAGTGAAATTAGCAGAACTGAGAATCTCCAGAGCTTCCGGCACACACACAGCCTAGTACATCCCATTTAGTGCTGCTTACTATTTTCCTTATTTTCTCACAGGGAGAGTACTTCGTTATTAGTACTGGGTGGTAACAGTAACAAGATACTATGGTAACAATTTGGTGCCTTTACTGATCTATTCAGCGCAATTAAAGAATTACAGATTTTCTGGTTTTTCAGACACTTTTAGTTATTCCTTCCTCCCTCCCCCCCTCCCTCCCTCCCTCCCTTCCTTCCTTCCTTCCTTCCTTCCCTTTCTTTTCTTCCCTTTTTTACTTCCTTTCTTTCTTCATATCTCCATTTGGAAATCACCTAAATAGTCATCTGTGTTCTCATTCACATTCTACAGGAAAATTCAGCCTCAATCTAACTCCACTGCCTTTATGATCATGACTCAATATAAGGAAGTTGGCTTATAAAATGTTCTATATCCTAGGCGAAATATCGCTTATATTGTAAGTTTATTTCCTGTTCAAGCATCATTGTTTGCAATGATTTATAGTCTAAAAATAAATATGGTATTATTAGCTTTATAATGCTATCACCCACAGATAAATCTCTTTGATAAATTTCTGTGTAAATAATGTTTAAGTTGTTGCTGTGTAGGTACACAATTTTACAACTGCTACTAATTACCTATACTGTAATATCAAACTTTAGTCTTACAGCCTGAACTAAAGCCAACTGAAATCAGTGAAAAATATATCCCTTAACTTAAAATTAAACTTCAAATCAGTCCTACCTTATAGTTATGACCAATTTGTATCACATCAACAGTGGAGTGTGTTTCTAAACAAAATTTAAATGTGTGGATCTTAGCAGTGATGGAGCAGGTAGAAAAATTCTGAGAAAGGTAGTTCAAAAATTTATTCTACTTTCTATGTGTAAAAATTATCAAATTACTTTAAAAATTATCATAGCACAGCTAGGAGTATTTGACAATTAGGTGAGGAATCACTCCATAATACTGAATGGCAATTAGCTGTTGCCATGCAGATTCCTCATTATTTTACATTCTAAGAGAAGTTACAAGCATGTTAGCTTTATTCTGCAAAGTTGATCATCAGTGAAAATTAACATTGATGTTTAATTGTCCTTCAACTTCATATTTAATACTTCTCTAAGAAGAATGTCTAAGTTTATACTTTTCAGAGCTATTGTTCAAGTCTGTGGTAGCACCAGATTCCAATTAAGGCAAGCAAATACAGCTTTTTCTACACAAACAAGAATGATGGAGATTTTTACAAAATTAATGGTAATGTGAGAACAGAAAATAGTTTCATAAAGTCCTTCAAAACGTATGTAAGAAATATCCCTAAATGTGATACTAGACATGATATTCTTCACTATTTTCACAAGTGTCTCAGATAACAGAAGGAAGGGCATTTGCAAATTCATGGAAGACACCATGCTGGAAGTTGCAAGGATTTTGGGTGACGCAGTAAGAATTCAAAATGAACTTGAGGAATTTTCTAAAATTAATCAAATAGAATTTGTAAATAAAATGGTAACAGCAAGCGCAAATTACTCCCATCAGGAAAGAAAATCAAACATGTAGATGCAAAGTGGGTACAGGCTGGTTAGGTGGCTGTATAGCAGTTAGCTGTAATTGCATCTGAATTAACAATATGTTGTTGTTGCAGAAAAGATAGTTCCATTTTGAGGTGAATTAACAGGAATGATGTATAAGGCATGGGAGGCAATTATTCTGCTCTACTTGTCACTAGGAAGATCTCAGCTGTACTTCTGTATTTATCCTTGGGCTGAACACTTGTAGAAAAGCAGTGACAGATTGAAAGAAGGTGCAGAGAAGAACCAGAAAGAATGATTGGTGTCTGAGAAAGCCCAAAATCCTTGGAAGATAACTGAAGGAAATACATTAGTGTAGAAAAGGGGGATAGGATATTGTTTTTCAAATATTTAAAAGTTGTCAGTTGCTCTCAATTCCACTAAAATGACAAGGTTGAATCAGTTTAATCTGTAGATGAAAAGGCAGAGGTGCAATAATAGGAAAATCTAACTGAGAGAATAGCTCCGTTCAGGTTGCTTAGGAAGGCTGTGGAATCCCCTGTATAGAATTTCTTTCCAAAAAATGGGAAAGACAAGCATTAGTGAGAGATTATTAAATCTGATTATACTTGATCCTGTAATGATGGAAAGGACTCAGATGACCTTTCAGTCTTGCACATCTGTGATGCTTTGGGGCAATGTAAGACCTAATTTAATCATCTTTCAAACAGTACCTCATGTATATGTTGCTGCTTAGACAAAGAGAATACTACCAACCATTCCTGAAATTACCCAGATTTTCAAACCTTCACTACTTTGTTAATCATTAAACAATTGTCTGAGAAAATTATTTTTTATGCTACATCATTTCCTCAATTTTGACATTTTGAGGCTGTCAGAGGAAGGACTGCAGGGAGTATTCCAGACAAAATATGGAGGTTTTATAAGGAGATACAGAAAAATGTGCAAGTTCTCTCTTCTGTGAAAAAAAAAGGCACAAAATTTTCTCTGAAAGCCTGATATGTCCTTGTTTTGGATCTGGATTCTGGAAGGATGACATAGCTTTTATTTTATCAACTCAGTTTCTATATAAGGCAAGTTTTTCTTGGGCAAGCTCTTGACACCATGCCCTGACATAAAATATTTTTTGAAATAATTTAATCTGGGTGATTTAGACTGCTGTAATTATTTTGAATGGAATTGCAGTAGGATCCAGTAGGATGGAAACCTCTGTCTGAGAAAATTAAATTCTTAACTCACTCAGACTTGTTTCTGGGGCTTGTCTGATTTGCATCTACATTTCAAATTTAACGCTTTAACAGAAGATTCCTTCTAACTCTAAGTTCATAACTTTTTGTGGGTTTTGTCAATCACTTACTCTTTCAAAACTTTTGGATGCCTTTTTGAAATCCAAAATCATTTGCTTTTCTTTGGGCATGTGTTACAGACAATTTGAAATTAAATTGATTTAATTTAATTTGATTTAATTTTCTATCTCTGGGACTACTGCAAGCCTGCAGTCAGAACACTGAAGGCAGGTAGCATTTTCTTTCTCGTGCCGCTGTGAACAGCTCAGATGATCGTACTGTCAGCAGCTGGAATGTACTGACTTCACTGTCGGAGAAGCCCAAGGGCTGAGTAGTCTGCATTTGTACTGCTTTTATCTTGTTCTGCATCTGTGGGCTCTGTGGGCTAGCAGGGCCCTAGTCCACAGAGCCCACAGATAGTTGAGTCACATATTTACTCAACCAGAAGTTTTTAGTGTCTGCTTTGTATTTGTTCTAGCAGTCACGTTTTATGTTAATGAGATAATACAGGTGTCCTAGGTTACAGTGCAAGATGTGCCCGAAAGTTTGTATTCTATCACCATCTTCATTAGCTGTTGAGACCAGGTGGGGCGGTTCTCCCTGCCTCCTCCCTCTGGACTATCTCCTGTTAATGGCCCATCAGCTCCTTGCCCATGACTCATCTTCC
>WEIT01017701.1:20661-59125 GCA_013389985.1 Dryoscopus gambensis
GGTTTGTTTTGTTTTGTACTATTGCATTTGGGGTTTTTTTCCAATTTTCCTAGTAAAGAACTGTTATTCCTATTCCCATATCTTTGCCTGAGAGCCCCTTAATTTCAAAATTCCAATAATTCAGAGGGAGAGGGTTTACATTTTCCATTTCAAGGGAGGCTCCAGCCTTCCGTAGCTGACATCTGTCTTTTCAAACCAAGACAACAAGAAATCAGCTTTTCCAGCCTGCTGTCTCAGAACACCTCCAACAGCTTCCTTCAGCATCATCACTGTGCATCACTGGTGCTCATGCATGTGTTGTTGGTGAATCACTTTCTTTTATGTCACACTTTTTTGCTTTCTGCCTAGCTGAAACATTCCTTATAATATTCTCAGAAGTAACTGCACTGTGGCATATGATGCATCCATATCCATACGAGGATAATGTTAGGTTTCTTTTTTGTGTCATAATGATACTTGCATGATGGAGCCAGAACCTATGCCCAGAGATGGAATAGTTACAAACAAAACCAACCCAGCAGCAGCAGATCTAGAAAAAACAATTGTAGTCACTTTATAAAATGTCAGGCTTGCATCCACATATCCTCACAAACTTTTTTTATATGTTCTTTAAAAACACAAACTACTTTCTGTTTTCTGAGCAGCCCAGATCAGTGACGTGACCCTGTAAATTTTTTGCATGTTTTTACTGTAAACTGGTATATTATAAGAGTACATTTTAGCAGATGCTCTTTTAGCCTAAGATACGTTTATACATGCATTTAGGACCTGATTCTAGCTATGCAGTCCCTTGAGGTTACTGGGAACTTAAGACACTGCAATTTACAGGCCTATGCACTTTGCTGATTTGAAGGTAGAGGTGCAGTCAGGAAAAAATGTCTCTGTCACTTCCAAAACATCTTTCTGCTTCCCTCTGACATATTTCTATAACCCATGGAGTGACTATTCCAGTTGTCAGGAACCACTGGGGTATTTTCTGGCAGCAGAGCACAGAAGTGATGGTGTGTATGAGGAGCAGGGTTGTCTATCTCCGCATAAGGGCATCATGTTCATCAGGCTCAAGTATCACTTGTCCTCTTTTTTATTTTCAAATGAAGCATCCACTGCTGTTAATTAGTTAAAGTGAAATAAAATACACGATCAAGTAATACTTTTTCATTAAAAATGCCCTTTGGGGATACATTCAGTTTTCTTTTTACATATTTGTGCTCTCCATGTTACATATTCCACATAATTTTGCGGCTTAGAGTCTACAAAGTTGCAGGCTCTTACATGAACTGTAAGTAGTCTTATCTAACCTTGTACAGCTCCTTTCTTCTTCCCACAGTATGGTGCAATTTTCATGCAAATTAGCACAGCTCACTGGAATTCAGGTTCCAGATGAAGCTTCCCCACCTCAGATTAGATTATCTCTGAGTAAAAGGCAAAAACAAGATCTAAAAGGAGAGATGAAACTTCAGACTGTTCTCTTGTCCTCCTTCCCCTACCCTAAATGTTGAAACCACAAGGTGAAGTCAGGCTTCTTTTCACCTTGGGAACACAGGTCTCTTGCTGCATAGAGGCCACAGCAGCCCAGTCTTTTTGGAAAGGATGGACACTTCTCTCTTTTACTGGTTACTCCTTTTCTCAGTATCTTGGTGTAACGCTTTCAGGAAGAATAAACCCCAAAATTCAAGTCACTTCTTCCTAATCCAGTGCTCTAGTCACTAGTGCAGATGCAGTGGAATATGATCTGTGGCCATCATCCCCATTGCCATTAAGAGAAAATTGAATGGACATTTTGGACTGACCTTTGAAAGGTGCCTGCCTTCAATATAGCCAGTGAGGAGAAAAAGGCAATTATTTTATGAGCACTGGCTGTCCCCCTTCAAGTCCTTTGCCTTCGGCTGAGTAGCGTATTTTACCAGATGCTTTAGATATATTGCATTGAGCCTGTGCACTGCTGCACAAAGATGGCCAGAAACTTCTGTACATGTTCCCCCCCAGTTTCTTCTTTTTGTTTGAGTAAAACAATGGCAAATGGATGCTCATGAGAAAGCATACAATGTGATGTCAAACAAAAATATGCTCCTTCAAACAAGTAATCTGATTTTCTTGAAAGTGGCTGACCAGGTTTTGATTTGGCAATGAGCATCCTTTAAATTCTATGCGGAGCAGCAAACCTGCAGTTTAAAAGCCAAAGTCTTAAGAAGAAATGCAGCTTATGAAATGTTGAAATTACTAAATATTTCTCAAAAGTTATTTATATATCCACTTTTTGTTTTTCCTCCTCTGCTTCAATGAAGGTTGTTTTTACATTCCACAGCTCACACAGGAGGCTGTGCAAGAAGTTACTAATAAAATATTGATGTTGTCCCACCGGACATACTGTTTGTACCATCACAGATGCAGTTTACATCTCAGATCAACAGAGCAATTTTTAAAAACCTCTTTTTAAAGCAGCAACTGGAGTATGATTATAGTTGTCCACAGTAGTTATATTGTACAGCAAATTAGGAAGTATATGTCAGGACCCATTATTCTAATGGAAGTCTTGTAAGATTTTAAACTATATAAGTAGATGCCAGATTTGCAAACTGATGACCCTTTTTGAAACAATTCCCTCAGTAGGGAGGAGAGAATAAAAATATTGTTGACTTGAACATGGCTGTCAAGTTAATGCTTCACAGGAACCCATGACACTAATCACCCTTCTTGAATGCAAGTTCTTCCTTTCTTTAGCTCCCTTATAAGTTATCCCTTAAGCACTCATTAGACCACTGCAGCTGAAAATTGGCAAATTTGTTTCAATGTCAGCTACCACCATTTCAGTCCTGGCAAGATACAAAAGAGACAACAGTATACTGCCAAGGACACTTTGTTTCCTGCAGTATTGGTAAAGAAACATTGTAAAGAAAATTGTTTTAAAAATCAATTAACATGGAGTAAGACCTTACATATTTATGGTCTAGAAAATGCCCAGGGTATACAGGGGTGAGAACTAAAAAAAATTATAAAGCAGAGGATTGGAAAGTCTCTATCCTAAATGGCCATTTAAGTAGCACATCTGGAGAAAGACAAGTGCCAAATTTTTAGCAATGATCAGCAGCATCATCAACAAGGGAACCATTGTGATAGGTGTAATGGCAATATTTTTTTTTATGCAACTAAGAGTTTGTCCTAACATCAAATTAAATTATGTACCAAATTAAAGGTAAGATGAAGCTTTACAAGGGGCTCTACTTATTAGCAAAGAGAGAGTTGTCAGACCTAATCTGAAGGGGTGAGTTTATGCAGATATACAGCTGCAGTCAAGTCAAAGAATATTGGACTGCAGAGTGGGCAAGGGCAGGGAGTAAAGCTCCCTTAGTGCTCTGTGTCTGCAAGCTGAGGACTATTTGAACAGAGATCAAGTGTTCTCAGGAAACATGTTTTAATTAAATTCTACTCAGCTAAGAAGTTAGACAAGGACCCAATTGTCAACAAAAATCCTTCACTGATGGGAGACTGAATGCCAGAATCATGACACCCTCACAGTGTCCTTCTATTTCACTTCAGTGGAATAGCAGTAATATTACAGCTTGACAGTGCAGAAGAAAGTGCTCTTCAGGCTGTGCCTACTGATGTTGCCAATGTGGTCATGAAATATGATTTTTCCAAGCTGTGGAGTAGTGTGCTCAACTCATCTCACAAATGAGAAGGGCCCAGGGTGGCCATGCAGAATACTTGTAATACTTCAGGAGCTCTTAGCTCTGATAGAGTTTATGTAGTTCTGGTGAAGATATTTTCTTTCTGACTTGATCAGCATAATGGGAAAAGAGTAATGCTGTCTGTCTTTGTCAGTGATTTAGAAGATGGGGCAGAGTGGACCCTCAGCAAGATTGCTGATGATGTAAAACTCTGAGGAGTGCTGAGGGAGCTCATCAGACTGGAGAAATGGGCTGACAGGAACCTCATGAAGTTGAACACAGGAAATGCAAAGTCCTGTTGCAGTGCATGTAGCTGCGACTGCAATGTCTGCACCAATGAATTTCTATTGTTCTGTTTTAAGTCCAAGATCCCCCCACCCAGTTCTAAGTATGCCCTTACATTTGGTATTTCATTTGTTCATTCAAACAGAACCCTCCCCTGAGATCTCGCCTTTGGATGTACTCCCTGTCATTTCACAGTGTGCAGGGCTCTATTGGTTGTAATCTCTCTGTCCCGCCCTTCTGGCGTTCAGACAAAAGAGTTTGCACAGCCTGCACTGCGGTCTTTGTCTGCCAGTTTTTGGTTCCGGTAAATGTTGCAGAAAAGATCTTTCTCCTCTCCTGCCCTTGTCTATGCAATTTTTACACCGAGTTTGCAGTCCTGCTCCCTGCAAGGGGATTCCCGCGCTGGTTTGTTACTTTTCTAATGAATTTCTTGCCACTTTTGCTGTGAGCTCCTGGACCCCGGGACACCTGAAACAGTAAAAAAGGCGCAGCTGCTGCTGGCCAGGCAACTTGCACACTGCATCAAAGTCCTGCACCTGGGAAGGAAGATCCTCAGGCACATGCTG
The DNA here is from genome assembly GCA_013389985.1 of Dryoscopus gambensis. Lineage (NCBI taxonomy): Eukaryota > Metazoa > Chordata > Aves > Passeriformes > Malaconotidae > Dryoscopus > Dryoscopus gambensis. The sequence goes on from WEIT01017701.1 coordinate 25,181, forward strand.
GGGGACAACCAGCTGGAAAGCAGCTTTGTAGAAAAGGACACGGGAGTCCTAGTGGTCGTGAGTCAACAATGTGTCCTTGCAGCAAAAAGAAAAGGTTAATGTTGACTTGGGCGGCATCAGGAAGAGGGATGCCAGCAGGAAGGGGGAGGTGTTCCCTCCCCTGTACTCATCCGTGGTGAGGCCACACTGGGAGTAGTGTTCTGGACTCCTCAGTACCAGAGTCACAGGTGTATTGATGGTGCTCTGAGCAACATGGTCTAGTGAAAGGTGCCCCAGCCCCTGGAAGAGGAGTTGGAACAAGATGATTCTAAGGTCCCTTCTAACCTGTGATTCTGTGATTAAACAGAGTCCAGTGAAGACAACAGGCAGAAGCTGAAACACAGGAGGTTCCTTTTAACTTTGGGAAACACTTCTTTCCTGTGACAGGGACTGAGCCCTGGCTCAGGTTGTCCAGAATTGTGGAGTCTCCATGCTTGAAGATATTCAAAAGCCATCTGGACATGGTCCTGGGCAACTGGCTTTAGATGACCTGGTTTGAAAAGGGGGGTTGTACGATGAGCCCCAGAGATCCATGCCACCCTCAACCATTTTGTGGTTCTGTGATTCCAAGTAAGAATCTCACAGAAAAGACAGATCATTACTAAACCGGAGAAGGAAGGAAATACAAGAACACGGCAAAGTAAGAGATTATAAGGGAGAGTGAGTCTCAATAGAAGTTTGCAATGGTAAATCTCTGCAGAATAAGAGTTTCAAAGACAACAGTGACTCAAGGAACTATTTATCAGAACTGCAGTGTGACAGGATATTAGCAAAAGTACAGGCAATATAGAAAAAAAATCATTTTCAGCAGATCTCCTGTGACTCACAGTCACAAACTGGCAGTATTTCCTGTGAAGTCAAAAACATCTTTTCTTTGCAGAAACAATTCCATGGAAACTCCACTCACTGAGTCTTCTAGGTCTGATGTTACCCCTCAGGGAGGTAGGTTGTACTGGAAACAAAAGATTCTGGGTATTATTCCAAGATAGAGCTTGTTCTCATGAAGGGAAAAGTTGTTTTTGCCTACAGCAGAGAGAAATTATTTTCAAAGACTTCACAATTACATATGCAAGAATCTGTCTCTGCATTTTCTCAGAAACTTTCATTTACATAGTTCTTTTGCCTTGCTTTTGCACCCCCAAGCTCCCACCTTCTTCTAATGTAATATGTTATTCACTAATTTAGAATTGATGCAGAAGAATCATATAGTTTACCTATAGGGTTTTGATCAGTCCCTCAGAATGAAATCTCTGTGTAAATGTTGTGCAAGTTGTTCAAGAATGAGATTAACTTTTTCATATCTTCAAAATTATACCAAGAGATGGAGATTCAGTACTTGGGCTTTACTAGGTCTTGCCTGTGTGGTATGTCTTAGCTAGAAACTCAGGTCTTGTATCTTGCTTTAATGATCATAACCTTTTGCCACATTTTCAACCCCAATTGTATTCAATGCCTACATCAGTCATCCACAGCTACCCTAACTAGGGAGGAGTCATACACAGGTCCTCAAAGAAGTAGAAAGAGAGGAGAGACTGAAACACTGTGGTATAGAGTACACATGGTAAGCAAAAGAGAAATTCTTACAGAAAAATAATATTTCGAAACAGTAATTGGTTGGTTTATACTTTGCATAAACTAGTTGAGGTTTCTTCTCTGATTTTCCTGGTTATTTTTCATGCGTCCTGGTTTTGGCTTGGACACAGTTAATTTTCTGCTTAGTAGCTGCTACAGTGCTGTGTTTTGAATTTATTATGACAATACTGTTAATAACACACTGATGTGTGTTGCAAAGTAGTGCTTACCTTAAGTCAAGGGTTTTTCAGTTTCCCATGCTCTGCTGGTGAGGAGGTACAAAGAAGCTGTGAGGGAGCACAGCTAGGACAGGTGACCCAAACTGACCAAAGTGGTATTCCCTACCACAGACCATCAGGCTCTGTCTATAAACTGAGGGGACTTGGCTGGGAGCCGATCGCTGCTGGCGAATGGGGTCACTGGGTGATTACAAGTTTATTGTGCATCACTTGTTTCTCTTGGGTTTTATTCCTCTCTCTCTTTCACTCCTTTTTCATTATTATTATCATTAGTATTACTAATATTACTATTGTAATTTACCATAATTTCCAATTAAACTGTTCCTATCTCTACCCATGAGTTTTACTGTTTTTCTGATTATCTTTTCCATCACACTGGGGTGTGGGGAGTGGGCAGACATCTGCGTGGTATTTAGTTGTTGGTTTGGGTTAAATCATGACAATATGCCATCTGAGTTTATTGTTTGAGAATATAGTAATTAGGCACCATAATTTGATGCAGACTTAGGTCAATAGAGGTTTTGTTACTTTGGTCACAAGAGGAAAATTTTTACAATGAAAACAGTCAGACATTGAAATATTCTCCTCAAGGAAGTGGTGGATTTCCCATCATGAACACTTGTAAGATTCAGCTGGACAGAGTGCTGGGCCATCTTTTCTAGACTGCTTTTGCTAAGAAAGGTTGAACCAGATGATCACTGAGGTCCCTTCAAACCTGGCATTCTATGGTTCTATGATTAAATACTTATGGAACTGTGTCAGAAAACTCTAAATGCATGCAGTGCTATTTGTTGTCATATTGCATACACTAGCCATTGAGCTGGAATAGCAAATATAAAACAGCTGGAAATTGATTATATTTAATAATTTTTAACAAGTACTTGCTCTATTGCTTTGATAATAATGGAGTCTGATTTGCTACAGAAATATGGTCTATTTATATGAACAGACTAATAATTCACAGGGTGTTTTGTGGCCATCAGCACGTTCTGTGATCAGAGTAGCTGAACGTGCACATCAATCTGGTTGTGAGGCTGAGACCTAATTCAAATGAGAACTGAAACACCAGAGAAATACTACAGAAGAAGTAGACTCTGATTTAGGGGTTATATGTGCCAGTGGAAGCCACATAAGGAATTTTGCAGTACGTTGCTGTGCAGACTTCTTAAATGCACAAAGGTTTAGTGTGTCCCCTTGCAATAGTGCTGATGGTAGGGAAGGTATCTTCTTTACGCTCACAATTCAAGGTTAGGCACCTACATTAGGCACATAAATAGCACAAGGGGGAGTTACTTTCTTCAGAGCACACCAGTTAACAGAAAAGTGCCTGCCTCGGCCCATTTGTGTCATTCTTGCTTTTTACCCGCTGAATGCTCCAGCTGTTGGGCTACAAAATCAGCCATCCTTCTCCTTACCTTCTTAAGGCCCACTGATGCTTGAATTTTTAGCCTCACCATGATGTAGCACTGGCAGAATGAATGAAGATGACTTGCTCTCCTTCCCTTTTAACTATTCTCAGGCCTTATCATGGAAATGCAAAATATGGGTGGTGAATAATTTTCTTTTGGTTGAGGAGCGTACTGAACTCACATTGTGGCAAATACACTGCCCAGCCATAACTGCTGGGATATTGTATTAAAATGGGCATCACCTTGAATGTCCCTGAAGGGCAGGAGGCGCAGCTGCAGGGCTTTGCTTTCATCTTGGTGCTGTTGGCTGTGTGCTCTGAGGGTCACTAGACCCATACCAGCTGGATCTATGCCTTGGGAGATTGTGGCAACAGGTGACGAGTCTGTGTATCCAAAATGGGCTTTGATTTTAGCTCCTCAGCTTAGTCAAAGTGGCAGTGTCTTAGGGCACAAACAGTGATAGACTATTTAGGGGAGCTTTTGGTGAAAATCTTGGTCTCCATGAACTTTACTGTGGCTTGGTCTCTTGACCTTGATTAACTGCAATTCAGTTAGGTGCACAACAGACATCTACTGGGGAGATTTTGTCCTAACAGCTTACAGACCTGCTCCAGTTGTGGCTGTCCAACTCTTTGCAGACTGAATGGACAAGATTCTTGTCTGAAAATTTTTAGTCTGGAGTAATTCAGTATATGTAAGTGTGTTTTTGAAATATCATTTACATTCAAGATAACATATTTCAGGTAGTTTAATGTTTTTCCTGAGTGTAAAATTGATACTTTCCAACAAGAGTGAAAATGAAAGAAGAAGCAGCAATAGACAAAATTTCATTAGAATTTAATTTGTCCCTACAAATCAAGAAGTGTTTTGGATTCTTTAGTACTCGGGATTACTTGGTACTGAAGTCACCTGTGTGCATTCAGTCTCCTCTGAGGACTTGCTAATACCCTTTATGTGAAGTGATAGCATAATTCTGTGCAGAAGAAAATTACTGCTCTGCGCTAGGGAGACACTTGATGGTTAGGTGATGTCAGTGTGTCAGGGATACCACATGTTACGCTTGGTCCTGCCAGAGTAACTTCTTGATTAAAGTAGATAAATGGACCAAGAACCATTCCTTTAATTTATTCCACTGTAATAAAGTATGCTAGATCTCTTCCTGCTTAAACAGTTTATTTCACTTTCTATGAAAATGAGAACGAGGGGAGCAAAAAATACGGTATTTGCAGGTGTAAAAAGTGTGCTCTATATATTTGATGCCTGGGTAATAATGTGACAAAAATAAGAAACATGATCTTCAGATCCTCTTCTACTTTCTTATGTATGTATATGAAAAAATATTTTCTTTCTTCATGAAGAAATGACAAACAAAAATGATTATACCGATCTTCATGGAATAAGTCTGTGTATTAGATCATGTAATTATGTGTATTAGCTGTGGATTTTAAAAAAAGTACTGAACTGTTTAAGAGTTTAGTGAATTTAAATTTAATATTGAAATGAGAACTTCCCCTGAGGTGGAGTAGGTAGGCGAGAGTTTTTATTTGTTTCTCAACACAAGCAGTGCAATGAATTCTTCATTTCAGAAAATATGAAGTAAAAAGCTGTGCTCCTAAGAGCAGCAAGATTTTTTAAGCAAGTTTTATCCCAATGAGTCTAAAGAAGGCACAAGAACTTACTGGCTGATTGAGATAGATGTGAGACCACAACTGCCCGAAGATGCATGAGTTGTGTACCTCTGTCACAGCTGATGCTGCTTCCATCTTAATTTCAAACATTTTCCATTGTAGGAGAGAATGGAAAAGCTGTAAAGGAAAATCCTGTCAATGGCAGCAAGTTCCCAGTCTGAGATGGACGGCACCTTACTGCTCAATAGCTTTTAGCTCTGTGCTCTTGAGAATAACTACTCAGCACTGAAAGTGACTTTGAGAGTTCTTAATACTGAAAGATTTTAAAAGCTGATCAGGATTTTTCACAGGTTTTCAAAGGAAAAACAGAGATTTCCACAACTTGTTTATGCAAAAAGTACTTGAAAGAAATATCTACTGTGTAATTTACATAGTACTGTTATCACATGAAGACTGGGTAAAAGATCTCTCAGTGGAAGAGTTGATAAAGAGTGTTTTTGAGGATATGATAATCTCAAAAAAGTCTAATCACATAATAGTATTATTTAAACTTAACACGGAATATTATCAGAGGAACAGTTACGTACATCTACTGACATAACTATGGCAATTCTCAAAGTATCTGTTACAAAGGTTTTGAACAAAATGTAAACATAATGTTAATGCTTAGTATAATGTTATACTTAGTCCAAATAAAAAAATGCCATTAGTGAAGGAAGGTTTGTGTAGTGTTAAGAGGGGATTAATTTTTAACATTTTTCTAGGGATTTTCTTTTATTTTGGGAAGGTAAGGGAAAGATAATTAAAGTTTTTAGCTATTGTAGTCAAAAAAACTTTGACAAAAGGCCATTTTATGAACTAGAATTGTCTTTCTAAAGTAGAAAATAGAATATGATAAGCAATTGTGTAAATAAGCACACATAAGCTATGGCTCTGTGTTAGAAATCCATATGGCTCAATCTAATACTGTATGACACATTCCGACCCATAATCTTCTCTTATCCTCACCATTATGCAAACAGAATGTGTATTGAAATTCCCATAGAAGTGTGATATGAAATCCTGCTAAAATATGCTAAAAGTAATCCAAATTTCCTATGGTATTATGTTCTTCTGAAGATATGTAGGAGCTACATTTTATAAAAATTGAAACTCTGTGAAAATGAGAACCTTGGGAACGAAAAACCAGAATTACTGGTATGTCATCTTGGACATCAGGGTAATTTATCTTCAGGCAGCCTCTGGGACTCAGAGGCCAGTGACGTAAACTAGTAGTCTTTTATACTTATATTTGTCTTGCTTTGGTTTATATCTATCTAGTTCATGCTCTTTATGATCTTTATGTTATTCTTTACAGTTGAAATAAATGCTTTTTTGCTATTCAGAGTTAAATGCTGACCTTTTTCATGGCTATTTGTGGAACTTTTGCATTCACAGTTCCACTACTGTTGTTCAATAGTGATTTTTTATATATTCACAGCTAATCTGATTCAAAGCCCAGAGAATCTACTTGTGAATTATTTCTATAATTCAGCAGGCTTTGGATCAGAACTCATGACTGTGGCCTTTATGATATGTGTTATTCTTCTAGACAGGCTAGTGCTGACCAAAGTTACTTTCCTAAGTTATAGCAACATAGTAATGCATGTGTTTGATAACAGGAAAAAGTGTCCCTATGCTATACCACAACAGGACTTCTCATGGAACTAAAAGGTCTGCCAGTTAACATTTAATGGTCCAAGAGGGAGGGAGAATAGAGGGAAGAAAGCAGGGCAAAGGACAGAACGAAAGAGGAAAGGAGAGAGGTCATACCACAATAGAAGAGAAAAGGAAACTATATTGATTTTCTCAGTGAAAGCCAATATTGCTAGGTCTTCTGAGCTGAGAAGGAGATTATATACTCCGTTCTAAAATTCATCATTGCATTTTGTTTCTTTACAGAGTGCCTGGTTCTGTCATCCAAGATAATTTCTAAAATACAGTAAAGTCTACTTTGTAGTAATGAGGAGAGAAAAATCAAGACTAAAATAGTGCCATAATGCAAGTCATTAGACTTAAACGGTGATCTGTACTCTAGCAAAAATGAGATTTCTTGCTGCCTAGGATGAGTTTCATTGTGGTCATCTCCTGGGACTGCATGAACTATCACTTATCAGACAGGTGCTAAATGCTGTACTTGAAGTAGATTATAGCTTCCTCTTTCTTTGCTCCAGCTGAGAGTCCTTTAAAGTGCATTTTTTTTGGCCTGTTTAAAATTGGTGCTACCTTTGCATCTACACACTTTGTTTCATATGCAGCCATTCCACTTCTCATAAAATGGTACTTGCATGATATGGGGAAGAGGGAGATACCACCATAAGCTTCATTTTATGTCCATGTTCACCAACAGAAAGACAATAAACATCCACTTGTTCTATGTACAGTAGTCATAGGTTTGGGAGTAAGCTCTACTTCCAGGAAGTACAGATGAACCACTCATGCACCACATTTGAAAAATGTTGCTTTTATGTTGCAAATTAGGGGTGGCTTTAGGGGACAAAACCTGTGATTGTCCCATTTTATTCTTCCTTCCCTGCTAGCAGCATGTGAAACAGTGTAGAAACAGGTGGGGAGTCCTCTTTTTGTGGGAGACCAGACACTCTCATGTAGGAGACCAAACCTTGCCATGACACACTGACAGCTAATTAAAATGTGTGTACGTTATATGAAAATAAGCCATAGGACATGTTTCTTGGTGCATATTTCTTAGTCTAAAAGTGAGTCAGCCATGCATTCCAGTTCTGTTTTCAGCTTTGGTTATTTGTGATCTTGGAATAATCTTTGTCGCTCAGCAGTGTTGTATTCAGTTTCATGCTTTAAAGTATTATTGATTGTAAAGGAAATAACTGCTACAATCTGAATTCCTTGAACAAGGTTAGAAGTGTTCAGGACTTCAAATTAGGGCTTCATATCATTGTCAAGAATTAAATAAAGCGGGAAGAAGAATGTGTTACTTTTTACTGGACATTTTCTCATTTGGTACTGTACCAAATTTCCTTCCTTAATACTTAGTTAATAAAAGATATTGCTTGGATCATAACGCTACAGTAATTCTAAAAAATTACATGGCAAGTTTTCATTCATTGGTGCAGATTCAGCACCAATGAGATGCAAATAATAGAAAAGAGGTACCTTAAAAGGCTAGCTGAGTTTCTCCCATAATCCTTTTCCTAGTCTGAACAACCATCCCATTGAGTGCCCTGCAGATGGAGCATCTGTGATAATCTGTATTTCTCTAGCACAGAAGTATTTGATTGTGTATTTTCTAACTAGCCTGAAATGGTCAGATCTTTTAGGCAAGGAAAGAAGAGGAACAACAAACAGTTTCTATTATAAAAGAAAGCTGTCCACTGGCATTCATCCTCCTAGGCATTTTGCTCAGTAATTCACTTAGTCTGACTATGAATCATCAGACTGACTCCCAGGAAGAAAAAATACTAGATAGCCACTGTATTAATAATACTGATTACAGTTTTCCACTGTATTTCAACAACTGTAGCTTATTCTATCTAAAGTCATAGTGGATAGGATAAAGTGATAGTGGATAAGGATAAAGTGAAAATAGCAAAACTTTTTTTCTCACTTGTTTGGTTTTTGACTACTTTATTGAGCAATGCCTTCATGACTGTAGATATGAAGAAAGCATAAAGTTTATGTTCAAAAAATAAGCAAACAAAAAATGGAAGAAAGAGACATAGTCTGAAGATAGCAAAATGTTTCTGCAGTATTTTTCTGACACATCTTCTATGACAGATTTTAACAAGAGGTAAGTGGTCTAGGACATTTTAAATGAGGAACAGGAAAGAGTAGCATAATAGGGTTCAGCTGAATACAGGTTAGTGCTGTGCCATCTTTGAGGTATTCTCATAGATAATCCATGTTTATGTGCATGTAGACACAATGCACAAGATACAGTTTAGGTAAGCTGATATTTAGATGCAAAAATGATGAATAAGCTGTTAAATGGAATAACAGGTTAGATGCTTTGACTTGCATGAATGCATCTGGTTGCAAAGCAACTAGTATTTTCTGTTGATTCTGTTTGCTTTATTACACCCCACAGTAAGAAAATATGTTGAATTAATTTCTTTGTCACTGTATGAGTGCCAGAGAAAGCCCATGGGATAAATATTATTTGACTTCTGCTCATTTAAAAGCAAGTTACTTTGTTAATGTTCAACTTTGAGGGTTTAAGTACTCTTAAATGTTTCTGGATTTATTCTGTGGGCTGACTCTCTTTAGCTAAACCAGTACAATTTTATTTTTGAAAACTTGGTCAAGTTGTTGTCAAGAAATCCAGTCTTGGAAAACCTCCAAGCAACTGCATCATTGAGACAGGCATAATAAATGGCTAAGCCCAAACCTGGAAACCAGAACTCCTTCTTTGTAGTTATAACACTGTCTGGACAAGTAATTTCATCCATTAAATTCAGGGATTTTCCAATCTTAAGAATTTTTATAAACTTACAAGACTGATTATGATCAGACTGTGGGAGTAACTGGGGCTTTTGGAGGGGAAAAACACAAAACCCAACACCCTTACAGTGAAGATCAACATAACACAGAAGCATTGCCTTCTACTCAGTGATATGTGAAACTTAAGTCATCCATTTTTTGATGACCATAATGTTTCCCTAGAATGCAAAGTGTTATGTTATAGCCTTTGGAATACGAGCTGCGGTAAGATTCCCCAGATCCATATTGGCAGAATTTCTCTCTTTGGGCCAATAATGCACTCATCCACAAGAACGGAAATCTTTCTTCTGCCCTGGAGGATTAAAGATTGAGTTGTGCAACTTTTGATATAATAACTGAGACATCTAAATTTTAAAGTTCAGAACAATATTGATTTGGCATCTAAATTTAAACTTTGCCCCTGTATAAGTATGCATATCTATTTGTGGCCTTATTTCTGGTTTTTCATATCTTAGATAAAACATGTTTGTTAAAAAAAAATAATGGGAATCACTTAGCACTTCAAAGTGGTAAGTCAATAACATTTTTTGATAAGGCAAATCCATTATTAACAGTCCACACAGAGAGGTTATCTTTAATCACCTATGTGTGTCCAATCTGTATTTATAGAAGTAATTTTAACATCATGAAAGCAAAAGCTGATGAAAAATGCAGAGGAGGAACTTAAGTGTAGGTAAAGAATCCATCTCTCTTTTCCGATGTCTTTCATCTATGAAATAAACCCTAGGATTCACATCCATTTCACTAAAGGTCTTCCCTGAGCCTTTAGCCCAGGCTAAACAGCCCCAGCTGCCTCAGCTGCTCCTCATAAGACTTGGTCTCCAGACTCTTCACCAGCTCTGTTGCCCTTCTCTGGACACACTCCAGCACCTCTTATCTCTTTCTTTCAGTAAGAGTTGAAGTAGAAGCCAAAAGGAGAGCTGGATGCTCATTGTAGGGGTGGGATCACAAGGACTAAGTTTGAGGAGCAGAGTTAGATATTAACATTTCCTAGAAAGAAAAGCTAGGAAAATTTTCTTCAGACATTCTGCCCTGGGCAAGAATGGTAAAGGTTTTGGCGTAGGCAGGCCTTCATTTAATCTACTTTGTTCAGGTTTATTTCCATTCTTTGTGAATTGCCAGTTTTTCAGATCTGACACCTTTGACCAACATTCTTCCTCTGTGCACTCTTCAAGATATATTGTGCATATTTTTGTTCTCCTCAGATTTCCAAAGCACAGTTTGGGAGAATTCATTTTCAAAGCTCAGTTTCAACAATATTTTTCAAAATGATTGGAACAGCTTTGATTTATGATTTCCATCATAGCACCTATAGTAAAACAATCTGCTCTTGTTTAAAAACATTCATTTCTTTTACTTTTACTTAGACTTTTGGCAAGTTTTGTAAATTGCAGCAGTTTCACCACCTGCTGCCTATACCAGGTGAATTTATGTTAACATTTTAGTTCAGATCAGGAGTGGACTTTTGAAGCAAATCTCCTGTCTGCACCCCACTTTCTAGGCTTTGGTTTGCAAGATGGAGTTGTATCACAGTGTGTGGCATGGGTTCATCTTAACTGGTACCAAACAGGAGTTGTGTTGCAGAAAAGTACCTTATACCCTTCAGCAGCCAATGGGCATTTAGCCCATGGGACCAGACAGAGCTAGACTGAGGTAAAAACCGTCTGAAAAACATATGGTATGGACATCTGGTCCTCAGCCTCAACTATTTCACTCTGTAAAGCTACTTGCATTGTTCAGCACTAGTTGCTAATATAGGCGCAACCAATATCCGCTCCAGCATTTGCAGAATTCATCCATAAACATGCATTTTGCTGCTCAAATGTAATTTGGGTCATCATGAGCAGACACCAGTTCTCCATTCCTTCTCAGACTCCATTCTGTTGCTGTGCTCAGGGGGCAACATTCCCCGGTGGGTCCTTGGAAGGAAGGAGGGCTGCAAGCAGCTCACCGGGGCTTATGCAGTGTCTCTGGGCTACACCTTAGCAGGCAGCAGCAAGCCGTAAGAGAAACACAGTATCTCCTTGATGGCGAAGTCAGGTTTATTTCAGGTCCAGAGCTGGCAAGGGCGGGGGGGGAAAGGGGAAAGGGAGAGGGAAGGGGAAGGGAGAGGGAAAAGATCCAAGCGGAAAGAGAGAGCCTTGTCCTCTGAGCACTCCCTTATCAGGGTTTCGAAGGGCCCGCGGGCCCAAGGCTTGAACCAATGAAAAGCTCACAGGGGAGGGATCAAAGGTAGGTTACAGCTTGGGCATATACCATACATTTCAGAAGGGGGAAACAGAACAAACCATTCAAAGGAAAATAAATAACCACACCATTCCTCATGGGATTCCCCTTGCTCCTGCCCCAGATCTGACCCTGCTGTTGATTTCCTGTACATTTTATTCCATAGTTTTTTATCAATGCTACAACTATGCACTGTCTTCTGGGATGAGCAAAGATTACAGGTTTTATCACTAGGTGCATGTTAGGACTGTGTTTGTTACACACTGAGTCACAGGTAATGACTATCAAATCAAAAAACTTAAGTTCTGCATGAAAACCAGAAAATAAAAAAAAATATGGAAGTTGGAAGTTATAGTTTCTCTAATTTTAATTTACTCATTTTTATTGAACATGATCGCGGATAGTAAGGAATTTAAAGACAAGAGGAAAAATGCAAATATGACATTCATCAAAAGAAGCGTGGAAAAAATTCCCCAAAGCACCGTAGTGGGAAAAACAAGAGAGTACTGTTTTCAGTCAGTTCTAATGTCAGTGATGGAAAGAGCAGAATGACAGAAATGCATGTTGGAAAAACATTTTTGATGGTCTTCTGAAGGAGAAGCTGCAGGTGAGCTACGGGATTGGGTATGCCAGTGGAAAGAGCGTGGAGATTTCTACTGCCTTGGGGCAACTGCAGTAGTCTGGGGAAATGTTTGACTTTGGCAAAGGGAGCAAAAGAAATAGAGCATGGAGTAGGGAGTGCAGCCTAACTCCAAGGGGTGGCCATGGGCAGCCATCTCAGCCCAAGCTGGCAGAAATGTGGCTGGGAGAGCTTTAAAGAGTTTACTGCAGCTTGGAAAATCACTGAGCTGTCTGAAATCAGAGTTGCAAACAGGAGCCTGTTTGCAACATTGCACAGGCCAAGCCGAGAATGGTTTCTGTCCTTTCTGACCTTGTTTGGAGGCTTTTCTGTTTGAAAGTTAACTATTCTAAATCATATTTTTTTAAAATTGTCTTTCTTGGTATTAAAAGCCTTCAATATTTGTTAGAAAATTCACTATAGAAGACCTGAGCAGATTAATCTCCAAGTATTGGTTGGCTTGAGCTCAGAATCTCTTAAGGGAAGCTTTTGAAAGAGATGAAATACTAGCCACTCTTTTCTTGTGAAAGTACATTACGAATAGGATATTGCATCATTTGTTCGGGTGATAAATTATAACTGACAACTAAAGTCCAGGACAAGTCTGACTTGAGGAGGAGCTGAAAGCTTACCCATTGAGCCATTTCCAATGGGACCAGTTCTTGCTTGGTATAGGACTCTAGTCCCCACCTGCAGGATATTCACATTCATAAGCCTGTGACTTGAACTCACTTTAGGTTGTTTGACTGCTGTGCCTGACAGTTTCTTCTGTTGCTGTTTGCAAGCAGTAAATGTGTTTGTATACCATCTGCAGTAATTCTGATGCAGCAAGGTGATACTGGTAACTTGCTTGACTTGTTTGTGCTCAATAATTTAATTCAGGTTTGTTTCTAGGTAGCTGGCTATCCAGATGAGCATCTTATATTACTGCTGTTGTCATGGTCACAGGAATGGCTGCATATCTCCTCCCTTCTCTGAGTTTTCTGAGTGCTGTCAATATGTGAGCTGTCCTTGCCTGGAGTACAAGATAGCAAGTCTTCGCTGACAGACTTGGGTGTGCCACACTGGCCTGTAGAGGAGCGTTGATTTATTTCAACATACCTAGTAGAATTCAAATATATGCTCTGCATACACTAGTATTAGTCCTTAAGTATTAGCAAGTGGGAAGCTAACTAAAGTAATTCCATTTTCTTACGTCTGTGCAGTTAACTCTTGGTTTTCAACAGCATTTTGAAATGTTACCAGTGATGCCTTCTCCAGCTACCTAGAAACAGAGACCAGGCAAGAGTAAGGGAATGAAGGTAGGTATTTATTTGAAAGGCCTTCAAAGGTACACCCTAGGGAGTCAGAGGCTAATTCCAAAATGGACCCCAAGATGGATGACAGGTCACGAGTTCTTCACACTTTTATAGGTTTGGTCCATTTGCATATCTGCATAAATTCGCCAATTAAAACTTTAGCTTTCTTCAATTTCTCCATCTCTCCAGAAGCTCTAGCTTACACCTTTGGGCCTAGGACAATCTGAGTGTCCTTGAATAGCAAGCTCAGAGAAGTTTTGTTGTGTCTATCTGACCTAAGAGAGCAGCTAACAAGCTACAAGTAACGTCAAAGTTACACATTAGGAGATACAGAATTGGAAAAGTATAAAAGTTAAAATCTAAGGCATCACCAGAAATCCCTGTTAGGAAAAAAATCTGTGTTTACAAACACATTAACATACACAAAATATTGTGCTATTTATATTAGTACGTTATGTAAACAAAGATTGTCAGAACTGCTGCTAGTGCATCATACTGATTTGTGGAGTACTTGCTCATTTCTTGAAAATAATAAAGCCTTTGGTGAAGGACATGCTGTTTGTGTCCCTATTTTGTGTCTGGACTGGCCCCAGTGAAGTGCCACGCATCCCTTGTGCCCTGGAGAAGGCCCTTGCTGCAGCGCAGGAGCTCGTCTCTGTCAGGCGGCTGCAGAATGAGACAGATGGCTGGAGTGGGAATTCACAGCCCTCCACAGGCACAGCCGGGCCATACAGCCAGGCTCTCAGACACAGCATCACTCATCTTTTTTCCCTTTCCAGGGTAAAAGCAGTTTACCTTTTCCCCTCTGTGAAAGGAATTCTTAAGACATCTTACTGCTCCCTTATATTTAAAAATCCTACTGGATAGATGACTTCATTGGGCAAAAGGAACATTAACATTGGTATGATTAAAAGTAATTTGGAAAGGATAGTTTTCTAGCAATTCCCACGGTTTTTTGCATGCTGATTCCTTTCATCTGAAAGCTTTTTTTATTTTATGTACATTGTTCATGAGGGTTTTGTTGTTGTTTTATGCTTTCCTTAGAGATTTATAAGAATGTATGTGTTGATGTCTAGAGTGTTCAGAGTGTGACTTAACTGTTGAAGGTTCGAATCAATGATAGGCTTGCTAAATATCGCTACAGACAAAGTCTAAAAGAAGGGCAGGTACTCTGATCTCGGATTGCAAACTGTGTTTTAACATTACCACAATAAAAAATACATGGATGCCAGTTTGGGTTTCAATGTATTTACCCCAAATGTTTTGACTTCTAGGAACTTTGAACCAAAAGAACTGGGGCAAGAAATACTCTGCCTGTAACGGTGCCAAACAATCCCCTATTAATATAGATGAAGACCTTACTCAAGTTAATGTGAACCTGAAGAAACTTAAATTCCATGGATGGCAAAAGGAAACTTTGGAAGATACTTTCATTCGCAACACTGGCAAAACAGGTAAAAAAGTCAGATTTCATGTTTGGAGTTAAGAGGTCAGAGAAGTGGTATAAGATGAACAACCAGCCAAGGACTTTTAATGGATCATTTTCATTTCACTTAGCTGTTGCATTCTGAATTTATCTATTAAAGAAATAAACAACACAACAGTGATGACAGTAGCTAAATGAAATAGAAATCACACAAACAAAAATTATGTGCATGGACAGATACAGCCAAAGCAATCACATTGTGACTATCATCCCATCATGAGCACGTCATTGAAGCTAAACAGTAAGTTGGCATTTGCTGTGAAATTATGGTAATTATTACTACATATCTAGAGTCTGTACTGAGTACGCAAAAATTATTTTTCAAAAGTATGAGTAAATTACCTACTTATCTGAAAGCACTGCATGGATGAGTTGAAGTTACAAAAAACTCAGGTTGGGATTCATCTCACCTACACATAGACACATATAATATAGAAACTTTCACCTGAATTACTCACGTAGATGCCTTCTAACAGTCAAAGAGAAATAGGTGCCTTCGGGTTCTGATTTGTCTTACCAATCTTAAAAATATATTTTAGAAAGAAATTATTTATACCTGCAAGTGCCTATTTCTCCCAGCCATGAAAAAAGCTTACGGTGTCATCTGAATTGTCAGACAAATCTTTTTACAACCACTTATAAATCCAGGAAAGCAGTAACTAAAAGCTGCTTGTCAGAAGTATAGTACTGTTCCTTGGTTTGGAAATAGGTGTGGGAAGGTATCAGTTCACAGCTGTCTTTGACCTTCTACCAGTTCCAGTGGGACTCCCAGATCAGCCTTTTCGGTTTAGTTTAGTTTGGCTTAGTTCAGTTCTGTTCTGTTCAGTTCAGTTCAGTTTAGCATCATTGTTCCTAATTTCTGTGCTTAGCTGTGTCATGTACCTCCTGCATACCACTACACAGATCACTGCCCTACTAGCTGAGATAAATAGTGCTTTGTCTTTTGAAGATGCCCCTGAGAAAACGTTCTTTAAAGTCCTTAAAAGTGAACTGAGCTCTTCCTCATCTACAGCAAGTCAGATATTATACGAGGAACTGCTAAGGTTGTTTAGTTGGTCTTTAAGGTTTTGAGGAAAGGAATGTAGTGAAACTGAACTCCATTAGTGTTCTTTTATCAAGAATTCAAGCAGTTCACAGTTGCTGGAGATGGCAAAGCCAAAATATGGAGCTTCAGTCTATCCCACCTGGCTCATTCTCTCCAGAAGACAAATGCTCTTACCCATCTACGGTTTGTGTACAGCTATGTCCAGCTGAAGACCCGTCATTGCTTTTTCACATGGGAGACGGCTCCATAACTAAAGAGTCTTATATCAGGACAGTCCTCCTAGGAACTGGCTAAAATATTCTCCTGTCATGTTGCCTCATGATTTGAGTATAGAATTATGGTAAAAATGGGGGTCAGGTGTGTATTTTCCTTTTTGTTAAAAACACAGGTGCTTTCAGGAAGGTATGTATTTCAGGAATTTATTTTCTTAGACAGTCAATTGGTGTATAGACCAGCTTTTTAGTGTGGTTCTATGTCTAGTTTCAGATAACAGGAAACAAGCACACTTCATTAAAGTATTATTTTATGAATTATAGCATGAAATGAAACATATTTCTCCATGCTAATAGTGAATTACCACACTTACTTAGTTCAAGTAACCAATTCCCTGTCAAATTGCTTATGAAATACAGAGAAATAAGCATATCATATTTATCTTCTAGCACCTAATACTGAAATATGAGAGTTATAGATGCCTAGGCTGGCTTTTATATTGACACTTCTTTTTTCTTCCCTCTTTCTCAATTTGTTCAGTGGAAATTAACCTGACAAGTGATTATTATGTGAGTGGAGGTGGTTTAGACACCATATTCAAAGCAAGCAAGATCACTTTTCACTGGGGAAAATGCAACGCGTCATCAGACGGATCAGAACATAGTTTAGAAGGACAAAAATTTCCTCTTGAGGTAAAGTACAGAATCGATTTTGATTATTTCAACAATTTGACGTTCTGCAACATTAATACTCCACAAAATTCTTTTGTTTATCTCTTAGGTCCGTTTGCAAGTATAACCATTCACTTAAGTCCAAATTAATAACAAATGATGCATTTTAGAAGGGCAGCATAAGATGTTAGTGGCATTTTGAGAATGTCTAAATTGCATTTTTGCAATCTTCTAAGATGATATTAGATGTCAATTCTGCTAATCTGACAAAGCTCCCACTAAAAGTTAAGCTCCTACAAGTTTGGCCCATCTTATTCCACATCAGTTAATTGTTTAAAGTGTAGTTGGACTTCTCAAAAGTCAGGGCTTTGCTGAGAGCCCATGGGAGCTGCTGGGCCTTACGGAGACAAAGTGTGGCCCATGTTGCTGGGCTGGAAACAGCTGGCAGTGGTGTGCCAAGAGCCAGGTGAGCAGGTCCTGGGTGCAGCCACACTGATAGGCAGCCAGGCCAGTGTCCCCCTGGCTGGTTTGGTGGAATGGGTTGCAGCAGCATGAGAGTGGGGTGGAGGAGAGGAGCAGCTCTTGCTGGGATGCACAAAAGCCAAACTTTCTTCCGTCAATATGGCATTGGGTCATTTTCCAATTAAAGAGAAGTAGCTGTGGTAGGCAACTGTCCTGCTCCTGATTCCAAGAATTTTGAACTTCTATGTGAAAGCAAAGCAGTAGTGTCAGGGCTGGCCTATACACAGGGAAGACTGGTAAACCAGGAGCAGTCGCTGGACAGTGTAATTTCTTTTACCCTGTTAGCCACTTAAAAATTCCCAATCACACTCCATCTGTCCTGACAAGGCATCACTGAGAACACTCTCTTCCATCGTCGTCTCAGGGAAAGCTGGTAGGAGAAGGTCACTCCCCCATACATGTTGGCCACCCAGCACTCCTCCACTGGAGGAGATTTCCCAGCTGCAGCTGGAGAAAGAGAGAAAGGAGTACAACAAAATCAATGCTCATGACAGCAGTCACACATGGGCTCAGAGTGCCTGGTAATCTTATATTACTGATGCTTCTCCACACTTACAGCAAGGCAGATGCAGTAGGGACATCTTGACATACTATTCATGTTTTATCGCTGATGTCAAGATTAATCTCACCAAGTACTCTAGATCAAGTGTCCCGTTATCTCAGTTTACTGTATTATACATGGAAAGCATTGTGCTCCTTAAAAGGGTAATTGCTGCATCCTTAATAATTTTCCAGGAGAGGTTGTTTTTACATAGCTAATTGTTGATGAATTCCATTCTGTATCCTCAGATAATGCAAACGAGATAGATAAAATATCCCTATATTTGTATTCAAAATTTTTGTTTGGATGGGGTTTTTTCTCAAATGGGCATATAAATAATTGTTTAATTTTTAAAAAATTTTGTATACATAACATTTGAATATATTTCTAATTGCAGATGCAAATTTACTGCTATGATGCAGATCAGTTTACAGATTTTGAAGAGGCAGTTAAAGGAAGTGGAAAGTTAAGAGCTTTATCAATTTTGTTTGAGGTAAACAAAATATATCTTTGTGTCATTTAATAAGCTTTGAAACCCAGCAGACGTTCAAACTGAATTTAACTGGTTCCAATGTGTGATCACTGAGTTAAAAAATCGCATGTATTTTTCTAATTTATTCTTGCAGAAAAGCAAATCTGCAAAATATGTTTGTTTGGCTTTAAATCATCTATAATTTTGGTGGTAAACTGTAACTTTCAATTTTTTTTGTGAAGCCTGTACTGCTAAAATATGTAATTTCTTTTTAACAGATTGGACTAGAAGATAATCCAGATTATAATCCTATCATTAATGGAGTAGATAGTGTTAGTCGTTTTGGTAAGTTTGCTTCCATGTTTTACTGATTACTGATTAACTAAATTCCACTTCAGTGTGATTATGAAACCTTTAACACATTGAGGAGCATGGTTCTATATTGCTCAGTCATGTCTATTTTGTTAGAAATTATAGAAGTCATCTGGATAGACTGGAGAACTGGACAATCACCAACCACATGAAATCTAACATAAGCAAGTGCCAGGTTCTGCTCCTGGGAAAGGATAATCCTGGTTATATGAACAAACCAGGGAATGAGAGTCTGAAGAACACCCCTTTGGAAAAAGATTTGGGGTTTGGTTTAATGGGAAATTGAATATGAGTCAGCAGTGCCCTGGCAGGTGGGAGGGCCAGCTGTGTCCCAGGGTGCATCAGGCACAGCATCAGCAGCCAGGCAAGGGAGGGGATTGCCCCGCTCTGCTCTGCACTCGGGCAGCCTCACCTCAAGTGCTGGGTGCCTCAGTGTAAGAAGGACATCAACCTATTAGAGTGCATCCAGAGAAGGGCAACCAAGACTGTGAAAGGTCTTGAAGACAAGACTTACAAGGAGTGTGTGAGGTCACTTTGTTCAGCTTGGAGAAGGGTGCCTCATCACAGTCAACAACTTCTTTAAGTGGAGAAGGGTGCCTCATCACAGTCAACAACTTCTTTAAGTGGGGCAACAGAGAGGCATTTGCTGATCTCTGTGGTGACAAGTGATAGGACGTGAAGAAATGGGATGACGCTGTGTCAGAAGTTCAGACTGGGCATTAGAAAAGGCCCTTCACTGAGATGGTGATCTGTGACTAGAACAGGCTCCCCAGAGGTCATGGCACTAAGCATCTGGATGATGCTCTTAGTCATATTGTTTAGTTTTAGGTAGTCCTGTGAGGAGCAAGGAGTTGGACTTGATGATCCTCATACATTTCTTCCAACTTGAGATATTTCATGTTTCTGTTTCATTTACCCCAAGACTATTTGTTACAACAGAAGTGTAAATGAATATATGTAACTTATAATGAGAAACTGGTAACTGTTTAAATGCTAAATCCAGATAAATCTGATTTATTATGTAAGTCTTCTTTCATCTCAGGATTTTTATGTCTGGTTGAAAGCCAGATAGGACTGTTATAACTATCTAAGAAGGATCTTATAAGAGTGAGACTGTCAGAATGTCAATATTCAGTAGACTCAGAGGAGAGGAATTTTTTTTTCAGTCGCTCCTGTGTAAATCTGAAATAATCCAAAGATGTTGTATTGTTAGTGGTTGCTAATCAGGACAAATGAAGTTCAGCACAGTACGTGAAGAGATCTGGGCTTGTTTCTAACCCATTTCATGGTGTCTTTGCAGAAGACCAAATATGAATGAACACTGTCTTGAACAGGGATATATTCTTACATCATCTTCATGACTTTAAGGAAACCTTGTCTCAGTTTTCCGTTATGTAATTGTACTTGAATTTTGTAAAGCTCCTTTAGATCGTTAGGTTGAAAATGTAAAAAACTGTTTTAAAAGCTTTCAAAAGTATGACACTAAAATCAAGATTTTTTTTCCTCTGGAAAACAAACACTTCAAAAAATTTAAAATGGAGCACCTTTCATAAGTTAGAAAGACAGAGGAGGTAGAAATATAAAGTAGTTAAGATTCATTACTTTTGTGTGTCATCTTCTGTGAAACAAAAAGGAGAACTAGTAACACATCAAGACAGATGCTGTCCTACAGCCTTGGAAGGAGCTGCAAAACTATCAGCAGCAAAATTCAGGATTCAGTCACTACATGGCACTTCAACAATGCTTAGAATACAATTTTCCTGAATAAAATGCAAATGAAGTCAGGAAATTCAGGTCATGACTAAATCAAGTTGTTTCTTCTGAAGAAAATTGAATAGCACACAATCTGTCCTTGTCTTCAATGTACATAAGTTGTCCTTTTCAGTTGTATCTGTATTGTGTTTATTTGAATCACAGCTGCTGAGTTGTCCAGATCTGCAGAGGAGCACTCCTGTTCCTTATAGACAAACTTTCTGTTTTTCATCATTCTTTGTAGGTGTTTGATTTTAGAATCTAGGCTGTCAGTCTCAATAAAGGGTATTCTAAAAACCAAAGATGTAAAATCTATGGTAGGATTCTTGTTATGAATGAGTAGTTTCATGTCCCCAGCCATCTATATAAAATGGATTTCATTTTTACTGGGGGAGGAATGTTTTAACTGGACACATACCAGATAGCAATGATAGCTTCTGTCTGAAGGTTGATTAACATTTTGACAGGAAAAACAGAAGGATATGTTTTGCTCGACACTGCTCAATGTCCCCACTTCGTGATACATGAATGAGAGAGAGGGGACAAGTCAGCTCTTAAACTGTAACTCGGTAGAGAAGTCACTGTAGGGAAGAAAAGCATCACTAGTAGTAAACTGTTAATGCAATTTGCTGCTCTCACCAAATTTGTAAGGAATTATGAAGACAAAGGTCAGAAATCTGTACAGGGCTGAAGAAGTAGCATACCTGTAAAAGCCTAAGTTAATGCACAGTCTGAAAATTCATTAGATATTCAGACGTAAATACTTATCAATTAGGGAGAAACTTGAAATGAGTAACTTTAGATTGAAATAAGCTGTATAAGGATCTACACTATTCCAAGGTGTGAAAAGCAGCATTATTTTGGATGCACCAGGCAATAAAGCAGATAATTGTCACAGACTGAAAAAGCCTGCCTTGCTGATGCTGTTACCATTTATACCAATTTTTGTTGCTGGACCCTACTGCCATACCAGCAGACGCTTAGCTTTCTGTGGATGGACTTTCAGCAATCCCTCATGCTTTCTGCTAGCTGACAAGGTACCAGGTAAACTGCTGACCTGCAAGATGTGATATTATTTTCACAGAACAGTAAAGAGAGTGGTCATACTCTCCTGGAGGAGGTCTTTGCATTGTTTTCTGATTTTCGCAAAGCTCATACAGGTTTTCACTATATTATTACCATTTAAAAAAGAACACTGATCCACAGAAATTCTGTTTCTGCCATCATGAGTAATATTAACTCTCACATCTAACATGGTGACAGTTCCCCAGGCAGTGATTTTCTGCCGAAGTTTAGATCCTGCAAAAAACGCAGCAAATTGATTAAATTTAGGGAGGGTTTGAAGCCATGTCATGAGACTTAGCATAAAGATTTAACAAACTTTTTTTCTTTGAAATTCAAGAGTGAAACAAAGGTTTGGCACCTTGCAGGTAAGCTTATGGTGAGCAAATTCTTGTGAACCAATGTACTAAAATTACTCTATTTGTTACTGGAGTAACCTTCCCACATAAACAAAGTTGGGATTGAGCTACACTTTTTCAAACTAAATAGAAGACTTCATGATTTATTTGTATGCTAGTCTCTCTGGAGATTAAATTTTGAAAAGCCTCAAAAGTAGGGTGTTCCTATAATGGTAGCTCTTTTGGACAGTGTGATTTCTATTTATTAATTGCTTCTGTAGTATTTTAAGTATCTGACTCTATTTTTCTTTTTTATTTTTTAAGGAAAACAGGCCGCCTTAGAACCATTTATTTTGTTGAATCTTTTGCCGAACGCAACAGACAAATATTACACTTATAATGGGTCTCTATCAGCTCCTCCATGCTCTGAAACAGTTGAATGGATTGTGTTTAAAGATACTATAAGTATTTCTGAAAACCAGGTAATTTGTTCAATGTAGTAAACCCAAACAATTTTACAAAATACCAAATTTGCCATGTATATGGTAGAAGCTCATGGCATTCATTACCAGCCCAACAACAAAGCTTTTCTTTTATCTAGTTAGAAGTCATTCCATGCAGCCATTAAATTAGAAAGCATCTATATTAATCGTGTTACCTTTTACCTTTTTTTTAGTTTAGTACTAGAATCTGAGTAATTTCTTGTCTTTAAATAGGATAAGAACATATTTCAATCTGTCTGGACTTTGAGCTCTGATAAAGAGGAATATGAAACACTTTGTCAATATTCCCCCAGCCAAATGGTGATGCTGGGCAGAGTGTAGCTCCAATAGCAGAGTGGTTGAAAATACTTGTGGAGTAAACCATTAGATATGCTGATAGCACAGAAGAACAGAAGTTCAGTGCCATGCATGATAAATCAACTGTGAGACTTTATCCAACACGTTTTCCCCAGAGTTTTTTCCTATTAACAGAATCTGGTCAATTTTTATGACTTCTACCTTCTTTTTTTTTTCTCTCCTTTTCTAGTTAGCTGTATTCTGTGAAGTGCTTACAATGCAGCAGTCTGGCTATGTTATGCTGATGGACTACCTGCAAAACAACTTCAGAGAACAGCAGTATAAGTTCTTTGGGCAAGTGTTTTCCTCTTACACTGGACAAGAAGAAATTCACGAAGCAGGTACTTATTGAACAGCCATTCCTTTCTTCACAAGTTAAAAGACAACTTTCAGTAAAAGATTCATCCAAGTATGAAGTTACTCATTTTAAATTGTGTAGAAAGTAGCACACTATGTTATTAGTCATAAATTTATCACTTCAGAGGAAAAAACAGCTATCATAAAGCATGTCAGATTAAATGGAGTGGAAAATTAAATGCTTTGTCTTGACTAAGCATTCAATGAAGATCACATCAGTTCAAGCTTCCTTACACTGCCATTTTAATATATTTCAGACTTCAACAAAGCTGCCTTTTCAGAGACTGCAAGAGAATTTTGTTTTACAAACCCATTTGGTTCTTTATCATGTAGTGTGGATGCTTTTCCAACAGAGACTGAAGTGATGTCACCAAACTAATTTCATTTAGTTTGCTTAGAAGGTTATAGATGGAGAGAATTCCAGAAGCCAGATTCTGTTCTCAGTCTTACCTAAAACTTCAGGGAAATTTGTGAAGGTTATGTGATCAAAACAGTACGTTATCGAATGGGAAACAAGATTTACCACTAAATATGGAAGTCAATGATTCCTATACTAACAAGCACAAAGGAATATATAGGAAACATCTAAACTGGAAGCACTAAGTTGCTACTTGCATGGGAATACCTATAGATTCATTAACTCAGTTGCACTGAACTGTGTTTAATTAGACATAAACAGACTACTTAAGCACATGCTGTAGGTGTAGTCCAGATTAAAAGTGTGGCTTCATACAGATACTTTTACATATTTATGTGCGCGTACATGTATATAAACGCACACAAATGCAACTATAGGATTTGTTGAAGGTAGAACATTAGGGAAGCATTTATATTTTCACCTCCATTTAAAAAAAAAGTAAAATTTAAAAAGCTTAGGAATCATTAAACTTAAAAGTTCAGATGTAAGAGCTGTAACGCAAATGCCAAAGTCTCCAGGAGTCAATAGGCTTATGCATTTCATGTTTAATATTGCATAGCAGTCAAGAGAAAAAAGTAATCTTTTTAATCCCTGTAGAGGTCACATGAGAAATGCAAAGACTGGTTATTACTCAGGTAAGTAGCCAAAAAATTATTTTGTTTTGTGAAACCTAGAATCCCAATTTTCTCCCATTGTGTTCAGTGTAGATTCTCATTAGGCAGTAGGATTAAATTCTTCATTAATTGTTGTTATTAATACATGACATTTCTCCACTAGAACTAAGTTTTCTTATAAAAGCTAGAAGAATCTTTCTATTCCATTATAAACTAATTTCAGCAAAATATTTTCAGGAATTTTCTCACGGTGACATCCCCAACATTTTTGGTGTACAAGCACTGTCCTCTTAAGGACATGGGAGATGCTTCATTCCCTAAGCCAGCCTAGTGATGTATGTAATTTCCCTATGTGACATGAATGTATCAATTTAAGAAGATTAAAATAGCTAATCCTTACAGCCATACTTGAGGATTCACCTAAAAAAAAGTGTTTTGAAATTGTAATGCTTAATCTCACCAACCTCATCGGCTGGCATGCAAATCCATTTATAATAGAAATCATTGTTTATTCCTGTAAACCTTCTGGTAAGGCCCTGGGAGTAAGGGCAGAAACCTAACTCTTGTTTATCTACCTGGATTTAGTTAAAGGTATAAATAACAATGGGTTCTTAAAATTCAAGACTGACATATTGATAAAAAGTATTCATCACCCTGTTTTCCCATCAGAAATACAACTATGTAAAGTTCAGCAGCTTAGTTAAATTCTCTTGTGAGACATGGGGTCAGAACTCGTGCATTTGTCCTTTGACATTCCTCAGTCAACTTCATTATGAATTGTCAGATTCTCAGATTCTATCCAGACGTATGTTTGGGACACTTCCACTGGCACAGTGTGCAGGGTGCAGGTGCCCAGGCATTGGCAGTGGTGGGTGCAGGGGTGGCCTCTGTGAGGAGAGCCCGGGGCTGCCCCAAGTCAGACACAGATGGTTTCAGCTGGCTTCAACCCACCCATCTCAGGCCACTGAGGGCCATGGTGGTGACATCTCTGGGAAAGCAAAGCTGCACAGCAGTGAGGAGTGAGAGAAATGTGTGAGAAATGGTTCTGTGACACCCAGGTGAGAGAAGGAAGAAGAGGAGGAGGTGCTCCACTAGCAGAGCAGAGAATCCCCTGCAGCTCATGGTGAAACTCTGGTGAAGCAGTCTATCCTGCAGCAGACAATGGAACCTCCATGCAGGAGCAGGCTCCTGGCTGGAGCTGTGTCTTGTGGAGAGGAGCCCATGCAGAAGCAGATTGTCTGTCAGGTCTCTGACCCCAAGGAGGACCCTGTGTAGCAGTCTGTTTCTGAAAGACTGTGCGGAGGCTGGAAAAATTCATGAAAGACTGTATCCTGTGGATGGGACTCCACACTGGAGCAGAGAAACAGCATGAGGAAGGAGTGGCAGAGGCAGAGTGTTATAAGCTGACCACAATTCCCATTCCATATTCCCCTGTACCGCTGGGAGTGGGGAGGTGGAAGAGTCAGGACTGAAGTTCTGCCTGGGAAGAAGGAAAGAGTGGGGATGTGTTTATGGTTTTGTTTTTGTTTCTCACTGTCTACTCTATTTTTACTGGTGATAAATCTCCTCAAGTCGAGTCTGTTTTGCCCATGATGGTGGCTGGCAAGCAATCTCCTTCTTTATCTTGACCCATCAGCTTTTCCATCTTACTTTCTTCCCCTGCCCTGCTGAGGAGGCAGAGTGGGTGAGTGACTGGATGGGCACCTGGTGGCCAGCCTAGGTGTGGCCAGCCAAGGTCAACCCAGCACACATCTCCTGTGGTGCTCCATGTCTCTCCCAAAGAGAGAGTAGATCAGGAGTATTAAAAAATTACTTATTGTCACACACTGTCAGTGATCTGCAAAGCCTCTGAATATCTTAATGTAAATGATGTGATTTCGTAGCTTCAATAATTGAAAAATTGCATTTAAAAGATAATCTCCAACCTAGATTTAGCTAAAAGTAGAAGAAAGCAGCGAATATAGGGAGAAAAAAAGCCAAATTTGGGCAGCTTATAAAGGTCTTCTGGTCAGAAACACAGTCCAGGCAGTTTTTGGCAATGATTTGGCTCATGTATCCCAGTGGTTGCCCACGATGCAATTACATTTAGATGAAAATTTCTTAAGTTACATGGGTGGTATTTTATTCCACAGAAGAATAAGCAAAGATAGGTGCATTATCATGATATGATATGATATGCAAAACCAGACTCTAAGTATTCACATGGAGGAAGCAGAGACTTGTATTCAAGTCTAGTAGGGGTTTGAGTAGGTCTCTGACGTCCTGTGAATTTTCTGCTATTTCGTATTTTGCTGTTTGTGAATTGTAATCCAGTTTAATATTTGTAGCTTCAGACTAGAACTCCCTTTCTTGCAGTCTCTTTGCTCAGATTTTCTAAAAGTCAGTATCAGAGCAGAAGTACTTAATTAGGTAAGTGGTCATGTGGTCTCCTTTCTTTCTCTAGTCTCTGGAGAAGGAAAATGAGAAAAGGCAGGAGCAAAGTACTTCTGTGTTACTGGTAGGAAAGAAAAGGGAACAGCAGGATGATTTATGAAGTGACATCAGAAGGAGGGCAAGAGACAACATTTTGGGAAGAAATGGAGGTGAAATAATGTGTAGATTATTGTAATGTAGCAATATTGTTGGTCATTGCTGAGATGAACATCAAAAGGAGGAGAACAAAATGGGAGACTTTTTTCTTGGAAATAAATAGAATAACCGTCTGGGAAAAGAAAAAAGAAAACAAAGAAATAACACTGGAAGCATCAGCCTTGTACCTTTAAAAGTTTTATAATACTCCTCTATAAGTCTGAATACAGACAGAGATTTCAGAACCAAATTCACTCATAAGCAAAAAAGATGAAGGGAGGAAAAAGGACTGTAGAGAAGAGTTTAGAATACAGAGAGGCTTGGTGTTTATATTATAAAAAAGCGTTTTGATGAGAATTTTAAACACCTTTGAAAATAAATAGCTGAGAAGTCTTCAGGTTCATTGAAAGAGAATTAAATATTTTTAAACCATCTGTCTTAATGCTCAGAATTGAGAAGGGAACCATTTTTGCTGGTCTAGTGATTTCTTTTTGCCATCTGGTGGAAATGGGGAGGAATGACAGATTTTAGGAATGGAATGGAATCTACACAACATGAGGTTGTTCTTGGTGTTTTTTTTTTTTTAATTTGGTCTTCCTTTGAATCAATTAAGAATTAAGTGTAATTAATGAAATGTTGTATCAATTATATAGCACAATAGAATCAAAACCTGGCAACAGAATTCAACTAAACTACACACACTAACACTGCCTCTACTATTAGCTTACTCATACAAACACAGAAATTAAAAAAGCCTTTGCTACTTACTTTCCATTGACTATCTCAGACCGAAGCTGCTCGGAACTGTCCAGCTTCCCTATGGAAGGCAGGAAATGCTTTTTACAAGTATTTTGGAGGGGCTTGACTGCCCTCTGATGTTCAAAAGGCAAAATGCAAAGCTAAACGACTTGGCTTTCAAAATGCAGCATTGTCCCCCAAAGCGTTGAAGCATCTTGGTGTTTGCTTCCTTATAGAGAACTCCAAAGGATCTGCACCCTTTTTCTTAGTTAACTAAATATTTTGTTTAACTTGCTTTTTCTAGATACTCACATGTTTCTCTAAACAGATTATGAGATTTAAAAAATGTTTCCTCATTTATTCCAAATAGGGAATGACTATGTATTTTTTTGCTCAAAAGCCAAGCTAAAAATAGAATAACAAGCCTTAAAATAGGAAAACATTTAATAACTACCTGATAATGTAATAATTAGCTTCTTCCTATTTGCCTTTTATCTCTTCTTTAAGTACTATAAAAAGATTCAAACAACTTTGAGGGGAAATTCAGGTGTGATAGTTTTACCTTGAACCATTAAAAACAATGTACTATGGACTAGTCTGTTATAGCTGGTGAGAGAGTATGCAGCTCTTCTAGGGCTACTCTGATAGAGCCATAAAGACAGAATTGTTGAGATTTTTTTCGTTCCCAGGACAGACACAAGAGTCTTTATGTTTTACATTTATATTTTATTTCTTAGGAACTGCATACTAATATTTCACAAAATATGGTATAAGAGGCAGGGAGAGGAGACACAGCCCTCAAATTTCCTTGCTTTTGGAAATCTAGTGTTTAAATACTGGTTCTGTTTATAATGGCATGACATCTCAAATATTTTAGTAGAAAGTTAAAAATGAGGCACACGAAAGATTTTCATTAGTTTTCCCAGGAGGTAGCTTAAGATTTTCGTGAAGTCACTTGTACCATTTAATAAATACCATATTCTTTCCTCTTTTCTTTCTTACAGTTTGCAGCTCAGAACCTGAAAATGTTCAATCTGATCCAAAGAATTATACTAGTCTTCTTGTAACGTGGGAAAGACCTCGTGTTGTATATGACACCACAATTGAGAGATTTGCTGTCTTTTATCAACAGCTGGATGGAGAAGACCAGACTAAGCATGAGTTTCTGACAGATGGGTATCAGGACTTGGTAACTGTAAACTCTTCAAGTTTCATAAAAAGGGATGATGGTGTAACAACTCACTCTTAATTATCTTGAGGGATTAAACTGTAGCTGGGAGCCGATTGAAGAGAAATTATCTCATTTTTTGGCTGTAAAGCCACAAATTTAAAACAAAAGTAAAAGCTTCTCTTGTCCAGAACAGGGAAAAACTCTACAGCTTGCTGCTTTTATTTGCCTACACTTGCCATGGCCATGTCAGTCACAGAGCTCCTTAGCCATAAAACACTTTGTCAGTTAACAGTTATCTCTATTTCATTGCTCATGGATGTGAAAGAACAACCTACACAAGCAACTAATGAGATTCAATTCAGTCATACTATATAAATATTACAAATTATACAGTTATAAATATTAATTAACTGATTATGGCTTCATGGTATTTTACTAATGAGATCTGTTTCTCTAACCCTCTTTAAAGACTCATAACTTATCAGACATAATGTTACCTAAATTTCTGTTCAGCACTAAACAATTATTTGGTTTGGTATCCTCCATGTAAAAACTCACTAATATTTTTTTAAGTTGACTGAAAAACATTTGTGACAGTAAAATATAAAAAGCACACATTTTAATACTAGAAGAAAGGAGCTTTATGGTTCATAAGAAAATTGCGTTATGAAAAAATTAACATTTTCAAATGCTTGATACTTATTTGCAAGTAAATGATTAAATGTGTTTTTTCTTTTAGGGGGCTATTCTAAATAATCTGCTGCCCAATACAAGTTATGTTCTTCAGATAGTTGCTGTTTGCTCTAATGGTCTGTATGGAAAATACAGTGACCAAGTCATTGTTGATATGCCTTTAGAGGATGCAGGTAAGTGGTCTTTTGAGTTTACTGATCACTTTAAGATGAAAAATCTGTATTTGAAGTAGTAGTTTGTTTGCAAACCAGTTAAAATGCATGACTTCCAAATTATGCTAAAATGAAATTTCAAAATCGCTGCAGTTAACCTTCAGCATGTTCCTTGCTAATGATATTCTACATGATGTAATTCCTTGTAAGCCTTACCTAAAAAAACCTGCATGTTAATTTGTTTAATTCTAAGAATATTCTGAAAAGTACCTACTTGATTTCAACTCTCACAAGTGTATCTTTTAGATATATAGGGAAATAAAACCATGTTTCGTATTATTTCTCTGTGGTTCAAGCATCCTCTCAAAATTAATCCACACAGCCAAAGTCTTAAGGAATCAAGTAATACAACCACAATGTATGATTTATAAGTCTATATTAATGATTTTGAAATTTGATTTCTTATGAGTACTTGGAGTTTGATTTCAAAAGACTTGTGATGATGGAATTCCCTTGCTTCCTAATGCTGCCTCGCAAAAAAATCAGAAGGCCTTACAAAAAAGTCTTAATAATTTCACAGCCAGATTTGCTTCTTCTGCCTGCTGGTAAATATGAAATTATTTGAAACTATGGCATGAAGCTTGATCTTGTCCTTAATAATTCTTTAAATTCTGTGTAAGCTTTAGCATCAGATTCAGTTCTTATGAAAGTTAGAGCTGCGTTTTTAATTAAGAACCCTGTAACTAATCATAGAAAAAAATCAAATGCTTTTTGATTTCGCTAGGAGTTATTTTATTTTTTATCTAAGGGCCTGGATTTTGTTTTTTTATGTGTTCTGTAAATTCAGTTTTAGAGTTATGTATGTCTGTTTAGCTATAGCAAAATCATTATTGATGCTGTGGTGAACTTGGGAAAACAGCACAGTTTTTCATTTCAAGGAAGCCACATTCCCTTACAGTGAGAGAGAGTATGATTCTCAGCAATCTCTACGACATGAATTCTGGATTAGTAAGGGTAATAGGCTTGTAATAGTGTGGATTTGTCTGTAGGAGGAGGACACAACATCAGATATAGTACATGCACATTTAAATGAAGATTTAACTTGTCTTTCAAACATTGTGCATTAAGAATAATGTATTTTGCAGTCTTAAGCTAATATCTACCAGAATTTTTCTGTTTCTCTTTAGTTTTCTAAAAAGTCCACAACAAGGTTCTGACATTCTGCCTGACATTTCACTCTTCTGTCTACCTTTTATCCATCTCTTAGATAGTATATATTTCCACTTACTTTCCAGAATTTTCTGGGTTTGTGTTTGAAGAATTTTCTCAGATGAGAGTTCATCTACATACCCCACATCCATTTCTACCTGGAATGACAAATAAACAGTATAGGGTTATCATCATTAAACAATAGTTGAACAAACCAGCCAGTACAGTGCTGCCATCACAGCTGTAAAACCTCTGAAAATACATTTTGCAAAACAAAACCCAGTCTAGGTGATATCCAGAGGGCAAACCACCCCCCTACTCCTACTGCTGTATCCCTGCCGTAAAGATGAGTTGCACACCACCCTGCTGTGTTCCACGACTCCCTTTGGAAGGAACCATGGGTGCAGAGGCAGGGAGAGAGACAGGAGCACTGGGGTTGGGCAGGCCCTGTCAGTGCACCTGTGGTGTGAGCAGATGCTGCTGGGGAACAGGCTCAGCAAGAGGATGATGAGGCACTGGGCAGCCTGTGGCTGGCCAGCAGTGCAGACCCAGCCACCCAGCACAGCATCCCTGCTGTATTTCTACTGAAGTCGTGCAGATCAGGGGCTTTGCATTCATTTGGGTAGAAGGAAGAGTGAGGGAAATAAATACTGGAAAATTAATTTCACCTTCCAGTGCCAGCAGAAATTTCTCTGAGATTTGTATGCTCAGACAAGAGAATTTGGTGCAATAAATGCTAAATTTCAGACTGTGTTTATTTGTTATAATAAATGTTATATATCAGACTGGAAGTCTGATACTCTCAAGCCTTTTTACACAGATGAAGCATTAATTTCTACTTTGATGTTTTAAATTTTAAACAATATAAATAAAAAGAGAGCAAAGGTTTTAAATAAAAATTAAATACCAAAATTAATTTACCTGTTTCACAAAAAACCCCAAAAGTTTCATTGACATTCCATCTGAAATGGACACGAAGTTATTAAATCTACTTTGGTTCTTTTATTTTGACACTTCCACAGTGGAACCTCTGAAAGTATTGAATAAAGAACATTCAGGGAAAAATTCCTGTCATGTAATTAGTATGATTCCTAAGAGTGTACATTGCTCTATAAATAAGCTGTTTACATGCTGTGTCAACAATTTTAAAACATGAAAAAACTTCCATTAATTTCTAATATTAATTTTTATTTGCATACTTACTTTTACTAATTATTTACATCTGAATTAACTGTTGCAAATATTTCAAATATTTTCACATTTAATTTTAATATATCTAATAATAACAGACATATGAGAATGTAGATACCTAATAAGAAAGATCTGTTCAGAGCATCTTGCTGATTACAACTATAACATCGAATTGGTTTTGTGATCTGCTTTATAGATCTTGAGGCAAAAGGGGATTTCTTGGAGCTCCTGCTTGGGAATTTATGAAAGAAAAGTTATCTTCACCGTGAAGACATGAAATAAAGTTGACACATATAAAGCATAAATTAAATCTTTCATTTTCAAGAATTACTCCGAATAATCCAGTTTAATTAAGATGAAATTCACTACAGTCACCTCCAGATCAATCAGTCTTCATGTTAAGAGCTAAAGCGAGGCATGAGTCATGCAGAGCCATTATATGGGCCCTTTTCCAGGAAGAATTCTATCCTTGGAGTGGCCACTTCAAATGAGATCTGGTATTCAAAAAGCTCAAGACCATTGTTTCAGACTTTCCTTTTCGAGATACTCGCAAAAGAGTGCTTCTCGTGCCTTCTCCCCAGCCAGTCTGGTGCCTCCCAAATGTGGTTAGTGAGGGCTCTGCAGGCTCTGATGATCCACAGATCCAAGACTCTTGTTCTCAGCAGTGCTTTGTAAGAGGAAAGACCTCTTTCAGGCCATGCTCTGCCTCAGTTTGTGGAAGCCTCAGGAGCTGTAATGTAATGACATTGGGCAGGCTACCACAGCGGAGACCTCTGCTCTTTGGGTTTTTCCTGAACTCTTCAGAATGGCAGCCCTTCATCTTGTAATACAGTATGTGCATGTTAAAATTTTTTCCAGTCAGTCTCCGCTTAGTAAAAGCCAACAAATGCACTACTTGATGTAGCTACAAAATCTCCTTTGAAAATTTAGGGAGTCACGTACAGAGTATTTTAGTCAGCTTTGATGAAAATCCAACCTTTATTTACAAATTTTTCACTTGCTATTAGAATTGGATTTCTAATAACTATGTAAACGGGTGCTTTGACTCCCTAGATAACATCTGAATAGAACTGAAGGTTATGCAATAGTTTATTGTGTAGCTAATACTGGTGGTACTAACATGCTTTTGCTGGCACAGGAAAGGAAAAAAAAGAATATAACTTCCCCCTCCTATTCCTTTATGTAGACTTCAGTTGGTGTTTGTCAAAAAAAAACCTCCAACATGTTGGGATATAGCTCTCAAATGCTGTCTCCTGCCTGGCAGCTCATGCTGTCAGCAATGCTTTGTCAGGGTCTAACTATGCAACTTCTTTGTAACTCGTCTTTGTGATCTTTGTCCTAAAAAGCACTAAGCATATGTTACATGTCTGATCTAGGGGATGCTTTTTCCTAATTTTTTACTGATAAAAGTAGAAATCTGAAAACTAATTTAATCAAAAGAAACAGGCTTTACTTTTGTTCTTGACATGCCATTTATTACATGTCAGTACAGAAATGAAAAGAGTTCATGTTGTGCACATTATTCTACGGATATAAATCACATTGTTTAAAGAGATTTTTTTAATATTTGCATTGAACAAATGTAGGGAAATAGTAACCTTTTCTGTATTTGTTCTATCATTTCTTAATCTGTCATTAAAATGGACTATGAAAAGACCTCTACAAAACTCTCTAACTAATTATTTAATTATTTTATTTTAAAATGTATACTATAGAATAATCAATATGTGGTTCCAGAAAAAAATAAACAAGCTTGTTCATCAACCTACATCAATGGGTTATTTTTTGGAGGTTGCGGTTCTTCACCTTGGATGGGGGATGTTATTACATTTCTGTAATCTCCCGTCAAATCAAAAGATCAACAACAGGATTAACAGAACTTCTGTAAGTGTGTGTCTCTAATACTTTTGACAAATAAATTTTCTATGGCCATCTAAATTTAAATAGTCTTTATACAGTTCCTGGAGATTTACTGG
>WEIT01017702.1:0-18271 GCA_013389985.1 Dryoscopus gambensis
ATTCACTGCCAAAAAGTGGTGTGTCATTGTAAGTCATGTTAAAACACGTATTTCACACGATCCATATCCCAGAAGCCTCCCTAAGGGTCTGTTCCTGATTTGTGGGGATTGGGCATGGGCAGGAATCCCTTCTCAGACTGTAGGAGGACCATGTACCATCGGGCAGTTGTCCTTGTTGGCACCCAACCAAACGCTAATTGGCAAATGGATTCAAAAAAATAATTCGGCCAGCAGAATTCAAAAAAGAACCGTTCACAATCTGCGATTCAGAAGTTTTCCACTGGTCCTTGTCAAAAAGAATTGCTGCATCCTTATTCCTTCCGTGGATCACTGCAGCCAAAGCTCTGGGTGAATTGGGCCACCTAGAATGCTGGGTAGTCAAACAGGCAAATTTAACGTCCACTGCCATCAGCTCCCTCCTAGAAGACGAGGAAATCACCAGGCAGGCCACACTCCAAAATCGTGTGGCCATAGACTTCCTCCTGCTGCTGCATGGACACGAGTGCCAGGAATTCGAAGGACTGTGTTGCATGAACTTAACATCCAAGGGCACCCAACATCCACACGGCCCTCCGAGAAACGATGAGCCTAATAGGGCAAGTGAAACAAGAATCTGAGGACCGGCTCAACGGACTGTTCAAGGGCTGGGGGATCTCGGGGTGGTGGGCTTCGATAATCAAATCAATTTTGTTATTTCTCATAGTTGTTTTCCTAGTTGTATTGGCGTTCAGTGTCACAGTGCGTAATTTTAAAAGCTCTTGGCAGCTTAATTACAACTACCTCAGATGTCAACCACGCAGAGTTTGCAGGCCAAGAGTCATCTAACCGGCCTGCAGATCACAAGTGGTGGGCAGAATCAACTCTCTGAATCAGGGAAATACCCAACGCCACTCCCTCAACTTTATTTAACAGAAAAGGGGGAGATGTTGCACTGCACTAACGTAGTTAGGTTATTGATATATCTATTGCACTGGGTGATGTTATATTTGTACAAGTCCTGACATGTCCTCCTTCGCTCCCTTCCCCACATGGTGATGGTCCTACCCCTGGAAATTCTACACCCTACCTGAAAATCGTGCCCCTGTCCTCCTATGTCAACTGTATTCCATTGGATATGGTTCTTTCCCTACCCCTTCCTCCCGCGGGTTTCAAAAGACCCCAAAGTGGGGTGCCCAGCCTCTTTCCTTTCCTGGATACTTCCAATAAACATCTGAAGAACTCATCCCGAGCGGAAAAAGCACTTTTCTTCTTTTGCCTTTGTTCTTGACTATTCCCCCTCTGGGGTCCCGACTTAGCCATCGGACCTCGGGAGATAGGAATATGTCAGCTCTTGACATCAGCTACAAACAGTTTCTGAAGGGGATGTGCTAGGCCATAAATCCCGGATGTCAGATAAATCAGTGACTGAAAAAAAAGACAAAAACACAACCATGGTCATGCGGTGGGTGGAATGCATTTTAACAGAAGACCTGCAGTGGTTCAGCTTTTCCATGGATGAGCCACCTCTGCCAAAACACATGATGCATTCCAGAAACCCTCCCAGCAGATCGAGTGAGACAATCAAAATCTCTGCACGTGGAACACAAAGAGTTGTGCTTGGAAAAGAGAACCCAAGAGCAGGATGCTAGTATTTGAATGGACCATAAAGAAAAATTTTGTTTAAAAGGTATCTAGAGAAAAAACTTGTATGTCAGTTATTCTCAAGCAGCATGTCCTTACCTTGTCTGTACAGAACTTGGCATGGCAATGACTGCAGTAGAGATGCTCAGGAAGCTGGAGCTGGACAGGCAATGCTGAGCACTTCTTGCACAGGAGCACTGGGCACTGCAAAACACACAGGACATTCCTGTGGCCACTCTCTTGGGCCAACACTTAGCCGGCAGCAAAGGTTTAGCTCTCCCCAGTGCTGAGTGCTGGCACACCACTGCCATTGCTTCCACCACACTGCAAGGGAAGCTGCAACTAGGGCTTACATCAGTAAGTTCCGGCAGCCACAGCCAAGATCCTGGCAAGGCAGCTGCCACTCCACAACCATGCTTTGTGGAATCTTTACAGGGAGCAACTGGAATTGCCAAACCTGTGACAAAGTGTAAAAATCTGGTAACTTTGATACTTATGAGTTTCCTTGGCCCTATAGGCTCTAAAGCAAGGAAACATTCTGCAGCTGTATGGTCCTGTTCCACCACAGTGTTTTAGTCCAGTTAAGCAACACCTGGCAGCAATGAGCTCCAAGAGCTACATGCTTTTGGTCTGAAAATTTCCAATATGAAATCAAGGAGAGTTACAGAGAGCTTAACTAAGAGCTAGAACATGGTAACACTGCTGGAATTACAACCAGGAATAAAGCCTGTGTAGAGTAAAAGGGACACCAGAGCAAGAGATCCATCTTCTTTAGCCTGACCTACAGACTTCAGCTAAAGGCAAGACCATTCCCAAGCACACAATGCAGCTCGCTTGTCCTGCACAGAGATCAGCAGAAACTTGTCTCCCTCACAGGGTTGCACAGACAAAAGTCATGGAGTGATGGGTATTCCTAGCTATGCTGCATCATGAGGCAAGATAAGCCATGGAGCTCCCAGCAGCAGGACACCCCTCCAAGGTGATGTCCTCAAAGGAGCAGTCCCAGCTGAGCCAGGAATACAGAAAACAAAGATTCACCCACCAAAACCTTTGGCCTGACCCCAGATGTGATCAGCTGGATGGGTTGAGCAGTGCACATTTCCACCTTCCTCTGGGGGTCCCAGTACCAGCCCCTGCACACAGTGCCATCATTGCTGCTCTTGGTGGAAACTAGATTTTGGCCCCAGTAACACTGCACCAAAGCCTGTCTAACTAAATAAATGATGTTGTTTACAGCCAGAAGATGGTCTCCATTACACAACATGATCATCCTGGCCAAGCTTCCAGGGAGAAGCTGTCTTTCAGGGGATTGTTGCTTGAAAAAATGAAGAAGAAAACAAAAGTAGCTGAAGCCAACATAGCAATTTAACAGCACAGGAAACCTAATCTGCTTCTGCTGAGAAAACAATAGAGCTGCAAATTTGTCCAGTTCACACTTACTGTTGGGCATACTATACATTTGGGGGTTTAGCCTCTGTCTCGACAGAGCTGACAGAACAGGGGAGAGGAAGAAAACCCAATCTGTCAAACATGAAAAGAGACAAAAGCTGAGATAGACCAAGAAATTCAGAGCAAGGAAATGCACTGGAAGGCAGGGGGCTGACAAAAGGTGCTTCAAGCACATCAGAATTCCAGCAGAGAGAGGTGGAAAAGACAAATTAAAAGAGTGACAAAAAACAAGAGCAGCAGTTGTGTTACTGGCTGCCCTAATGACACAGCAGCTGCAAGCCCTGGGTCTAGTCTTCCTGTCATCATAAGCAGAATGACCAGCCTGGGGATTGCTGATCCCTGGCTGTTGAGTGCATCAAGCAGGCCCCCAAATGCACTCTTCCTTTGCACTGTGGATATAGGACAAAAAACAGGGCAGGGGAAAGGACACAGATTTTTAAGAACCCAAGACCAGCTCCAACTGCTCTGTGGCATCTTCCGACCTGCTGGAGACAAGCAGTGCCCTGGGAAGGACAGTGTGCCCTTGGGGTGCTCCATGTTTCAGCCACGGGGTTCATCTTTCACCACTCATGTATGGCTCAGGGCTTATCCCAAGAAGAGGCACTGCCAGGACACAGCACTCCCCTGCATTTTCCCAGCTGTCAGAGAACATGAGGCTTGCACAGCTCCTGGCAATCTCCCATTTTACTGCAGAGGAGTCACAGCCATCACCAAGGCTGTGCTCAGGGCTTGGTCACAGCTGCATTTCCCTGAGCCTTAGCCTGGGGTATCTGTCAGTGTGTGCAGCCATGCTGGGTTGAGAGCCCTCACCTCACACCTGGATGGCAGAGCCACCTTCCACTGCCTTTGCTGAAGCTCTAGCTGGAGAAAAGTACAAAAATTCCTCCCAGAACAGTTGTTTTGAGCCAACTGCCAAGTAGACCCTGAGAATGGTGATAACCCATGAGCAGGAGCTTGTCCCACACAGCTGCCAGGGAAAGTCTGTAACCTGTTGCTGTTTGCAAAGGGCAGGAAGTGGGAAAAACAACAATCAGAGCATGATGCTGGGCTGAGAAATCTCCCTGCCTCTGAGGGCAGCACTTAATCAGGTTTGACGTACCTAAACACTTAATCCCCACGAGGCTGCAGCAGGAAGAACCAGCTGATTTATTTCTACTGTGCCCAGTCCAACCGACCCTGCCATGCCCACGGTTCACCTGCCCAAAAGGTACATGCTCTTTTTCTTGCCTCCTTCTCTATCCATCAGGTATTAGATGCTGTGGTTGATGTGTGGCTGGTCATGTTCTTTCTTGTTATATTTATACTTATTTGTGCAGCAAAGCCTGGGCTGAGTCTGAATGTCTCCAATTCATGCCCAAGCATGTGCAAATGTACACCTGAAGAGACCATCCTCTGCAACAGAGCTGGACTGAAAACCCTACCTGAAGAAATAGCAGCATCCACCATCTCTCTAAACCTCTCCAACAATTATTTGCGAATTCTCAACACCAACACCTTCAGAAATCTGACTTTCCTTCACAGCCTCTGGCTAGATGGGAACAATCTGACTTTCCTGACCCCAGGAACTTTCCATGCTCTCAGCAGGCTGCAAGAGTTGCACCTCAGCAGGAACTCACGCCTCACCTACCTGCACGCAAACACTTTCAGAGGACTATTAAACCTCATCAGCCTGGATTTGTCCCACTGCAATATCTTTGAAATCCACCCACTTTTATTTTCACACTTGCCTTCTTTAGAAAGGCTTGATTTAGCCTCCAATAACATGCGGTATGTCCCACAAGCCTTTAGGAACCTCTCCAGCCTCATAAGGCTGTCCTTGGAGGGCAATCACATAGAAGCCATTGGCAGAGATTCCCTGAAGGACCTGGAAACCCTGTACGATCTGAATCTCAGGAAGAATCGGATATGGATCATTCAAAATGGAGCTTTCACAAAGCTTCTCAGATTGGGCATGTTAAATTTAGGACACAACTTCATCACTGATTTGCCTAATCAGCTTTTCGATGGGTTGATCCAGCTCAAGACCATGCACCTTGAAGCCAACAGAATCACTGCTGTCGACTGCACTTTCAGACACCTGCTCAACTTGAGAAACTTGTACTTGAACAACAATCAGATCTCCTCGATCTCAGACTCTGCTTTTTTATACTTAAACAAGCTGCACTTCCTTCACCTGAGCAAAAACAACCTCAGCTCCCTGCCCATGCGCTTGTTCGCCAAACTGGTCAAACTGAAGTACGTGTTCCTGTCCAACAACCCCTGGAGGTGTGACTGCAGCATGCTCTGGTTTTGGCGCTGGATGGCCACACGCAGGGCTGTCATTGAGGGGCTGGACTGCGCCTTCCTGGGCCCTCCCAACACAACAGCACCTGAGGACCGCCACCCTGGGGACCTGGGGGACTGCACAGTGCCTCTGGAGCTGGCCAGTGAAGACAAGTGCCGGGTGGCCAGTACCAGTGTGGCTCCTGGGCCCCCGGCTCTGCCTGGCCAGCTCATCCTGCTGGCAGTTGCCTGCCACACATGGTACAATGAGAGGGGATGGGGCACGGTGCTGGCTATGTTTTAATGGTGTTTCAATTATAAAGTGGAGGCTACTTATTCATTTTCTTGAAATTTGTTAATGAACAATGGTTTTCATGACAGGTGGATTTTATACAGAAAAAAACGGGATTTTATTATCTAGGAATAAATTATTTCCTTCATGGGCAATACTCTAATCTCAAATGCTAACATCAAAATTCAATGCAAATGCTCACATTGGCAAGTTCGGGGCTGGAGCTTGTGCTGGTGATGTGGGGCTGGGAAGCACATTTCCCTCTGTCCTCACCATTTTCCAGCTGACCACAGCCAGTTGTGACCTCCCTGGGAGGGGCTGCCTTCCTGTGCCCAGCCCATACTGGGCATATTGTGGGTATTGCTGAAATAGGAATAAATTTCACATGCCCCAGTACATGTGGAGTCCTTAGAAAAGGCCCAGTCCACCAGCATCACTGTGAGCACGTGGTACCTTCCCACAGCAGGCACATGCGTATCTCTGCTGTTAAGAGTGTAAGACAGTACTGGAGCTGTGGGCAAAAACATCACTACATAAAACATTTTATCGCTCAGCTGCTCCACCCAGCACTGAACCTCAGCTAATGTGGCTCTGCATTTATCCCTGCAAAGAGGTCATTTGTCTCAGGGATGGTCTGTATGAGTTGTCTCTCCCTGCATGCTGCCAAGGAGCTCTGTCACAGCACCACCCGAGTGCCATACGCCCAGTCTGCCTCCCTCCAGCTGCTGGGCGACACAGATCAGCCTTCTCCATCCTCCTAAATGGAATTTTCCAGTTCTGCAGGTGTATTAAAACCCCTTACCCAATGTTTACTGAGTGCTCGCAGAAGGAAGCAACAGAACGTGTGCCAGACACACCACATTTGTCCCAGTCCTTAGAGGAATTATCCCAAGCTGATATGAGGTAAGAGAGACATAAACCCTTGTTTAGGGCTGAAAACACACAAACCAGCACATTTTGACATGGGAAACCTGCCATGGAGTGCAGAGTAGGACCAACCTTTGCTGTTGTACCAGGGAAGGGACGAAGTGGGGCTTCACAACAAAACCACACAGGCTGCATCCTCATTATATTCATGATCAGGTTTGTGCAAAGTATTTAACGGTCAATACAATAAATTTTTGCTTACATTGTTTGTGCTGTTTCACCATCCTCACTTTCCTCAGCTTCACATACCTTGAGAAGTAGTGGAAGAAAACTCCAGTTGGTTTCTTGCTTTTGCATTCCTCTCTATCAAGCTGCAATAGAAAAAGTCAGAAGCAAAAAAGCGAGCGAAGTCCACCTCAGTAATTTTTAAGTCCCTAAAATATTATATTTTTTCCACTGAATAATATAAATTGGCAAAAAATTTATATGGACAAGAACCTTGCCTTCTCTGAATGCTTTGAGAAAATATTCCTTTCACTTTTACACCACCACCTCATTAAACAGTAACAAAAGCACAACTAAGTTGTTCCTTCTGTGCTATGATAAAAAGTGATAGAAATATTTAACAAGTTATAAACAGTATGCTCATGGAGAACATGTGGATACATTTTTAACCCACAAAAAATGAAACTGCACGGAATACAAGAAAAAGGCGAGAAAACACAGGCCCTGAGGAGGCAGTCAGGGCTTGAAAAGTCATTTGAAGGAGGACTTTGAGATTAAGGATAAGGACAACATGCACCCACAAGGGCAGTAACAAGTTCAACTGTTTAAAAAAAAATTCAATTATGAACAAAGCTGACACTGCTAGAAAAGTCTTGGAAACAAAAAGCATGTAATTTGAAGAACTAAAACCAAGTATAAATGCTAACAAATAATTTAATATGAAAGAGGGAAAAGAATTGCAGGAAGAATGAAATGTACTAAAGTTTACATCTCCTGTTGGAAATTTTACCTGTGTTTGACAAAATAATTTGAAAACCTGCTTGTTAAGAATGTTTACCGGAGAGAAAGCACTCAGTTTGTCCTAATTGCCCTGCACTGGACCTTCAGTGTTCATTGTGAGAGATCCACTTTGCTTGGACCGCAAACTTTTCTTTCTTAAATACATCCAGCAGGAGGAGGAGATGCTTTCCCATTCTGTAATTGTCAAAGTACCTATTTCTCCCCCTTTAACTTGGTACCAGGAGGCAAAAGAGGCAAGACAGGACAGATGCACGTGGCCACTTCCAAAGTCCAAGAATTTTGTCCTTAATTACACCACACCCCCAGCCAGTGCCATAAATTACCAGACCACTGTTTCAGTGGGATGGCTGTGACTCTACTTATGGTATATCGCTCCATCTTGAGTGAAAACATGCAATTTCCTGTGGGAAGCTTT
This sequence comes from Dryoscopus gambensis, assembly GCA_013389985.1. Taxonomy (NCBI): domain Eukaryota; kingdom Metazoa; phylum Chordata; class Aves; order Passeriformes; family Malaconotidae; genus Dryoscopus; species Dryoscopus gambensis. The sequence continues at coordinate 7,932 of WEIT01017702.1, forward strand.
GTTAATATACTTTTCTTACAAAAAAATGTACCAGTGGAAAGTTTCCAGCCAGCTCTACACAAGGCTTCATGCAGGGAATCATTGGGGTGGTTTGCTGACACTCCACACTCAGAGCAGGGAGCACTCCCAGCCAGTGCCACCGCAGCCCATGCCCTCACTCCTGCAGCAGGCAGGGCTCCAGCTCATCTCCTCCCAGGAGCACCAGCCCCTCTTCAACTCCCTGTCAAATTCCTCCTTTTCACCTGCCCTTTTTTCATCTCCTACATATAGAAAAATTAAGTCCCTTTTACTTAATTAGCCCTCATACAAATGTTAATCTCTGAAGCCCTCAAGGCACAACAATACAGAAAGCTGCTGCTTCAAACAAATGTCGTCTGCCTTTGCTTTTAACAGACCTTTCCTTGATGTGCTCCCAGCAGCACCAACCCCTCAGCATGCTCTGAAGAACCAGTACCTAGTATCAGATTTACATCAGGCCATTAAAGATGAAGAAAGACTGTGTGTGGCACTGCAGCCCAGAAGCACCAGCTGCAGCTGAAAACAGGCTGCCATGCTGGGTCAGTGCAAATAAGGAGAGAAGCAGGTATTTAAATGTTTTTATTTCAACTAATGCTTTGCCACCATATTACATCACTTTGAATAGCTTGGAATAGCAGTATGATCTCAAAATATAGCAAACAGCTTGCCAAAGCAAGAGAATATTAAATCCTATGGATACAGCATCTTCCTTCTTTGGCGACAATGCTTCCATTTATCTGTAAAAATAACTTTACGTTCCTGCACATTTGCTGTTCACTTTATTGAACCCTACTGTTTATACCATTTGCCTCTTCCCTGCAAAAAACCTCTCCACAGTAGTATGGTTTTGTATCTAACAGCATTTTAAATAAAAAAGTTATAGTTTTCATGCAGATTTTTGTAAAAATTATTTTCTAGGTGCACAGAACTGAACCAAGATGCATACAAAAATGCATTCACTTCCACTCTCAGGTGTAACCATGCCATCAGCAACATGATCATATGTTACTGCAAGAGGTCCAAGGATGGTGGTATTATCATATGTAGTATAATCTTAAAAAACAAACAAACCCAAAACCCCCTTTTTATAAGCAGCAAGAGAAAAAACTGCCATGCTTTATTTGTAAAGTAAACAAAATAATTAGAGGTACAAAAAAGCACCATGTACAAAGAATACCAGAGGAAGTACATCTTCCTAATTACACATTTCTCATTTTGCATTGTGAGCTGGCCTGCAGGTCCCAATTTTTACTGTAGCTTTACTTGCAAAATTAAGGATGTGGTCAAACCTAGAATATGCTTGGACTGTATGACAGAAATTAAAGTGGACTGCAGAAAGAAATTAGATTTGTTTCCACTACAACTCATACCAACCACCTTATAGCCCTCAGGGGTAAAAAACCACATGTCAAGTATCTGAGAAATAATGGAGTGAAAACAGCTCCAGAGCAATACTGCAAGATGCAGGTCTGATATGAATGCATTTCTGTGAGCTCTTGATAAGTTAAACTTTCCTTTGGGAAAAGAGCACATCTGTTGGTTAAAACTCCTCCCCCCTGAGAATTTTGATAAATTTGTTTTGCAAAGCAAAACAAAGTCCTTTGAACTTCAACAGTTTCAAGGCCAACAGCATTTCAACATGATCACAGCCAATCTGCTACTCATGCACCCAGGATGGTAGGTTGGGTTTTTGTTGCATTTTGGGGTTTTTTTCTTTACATGGATCATCTCTTTTATACTCGCTTCATTCCTCTGCCCATCAAGCAAGCAAACACAGTCATGACCATCTTTGGCTTCACCTCCACAAGATCTTCTGGAAGAGCATAAACTCTGGCACCAATTCTTCTTGCCATGGACACAGCATACCTGTTCATCATGGAAAGATGAGGTGGTCAGCACCGAGACTGCTACCAGTAAATGACAAGTCAAATCCTGCCCCATCCAACACAACTTCACCTATTCTTTATTAAGATTCAAAATGTGGAACAGTTTAATCACACCACATCCTTTTGTTTTACAATATTTTCTCATATTTTGCTGTATTCTTTTTCCATAGTAAAGTGGTTTTTGATGTGCAAATTGACCTTTGAATGTCAAGTCCACTTTACCGACAGTTAAAAAAGAACTTTAATTAATATTTGTTAGGGCTAATAGCATATATAATGAAGGGTTAATCATGTAACATTTCCTCTTCTGTTCGCTCCTTATGAATAACAAAGTGAGACTATTATCTGACAGAAATTTTGCTGTCATTCTACTACTGCAGAACAGTCATAGAACATACATTTCAAAGCCATGCTTTAATAGGCATACTTTAAACTTGACAATCTATGATGATTCAACAAGACAAGACAAGATTCAACAAGACACACAGGGGTTCAGCTTCAAAACTGTGACCCACCAGCTAAACACTTCAAATGCCTGAACAAACAGGTGAGAAATGGAGTTATCACTGGCAAGAACTGCCAGAGCTGTTCTGCATTTCTCTCAGCAAGCCGGAGTTCAGCCAACTGCTCCCTCCAGCGTCACAGGCAAGGACAGCAACTGGATTTCAGTAAGTGCTGCCTGTGTAAAAAGTACTGTGCTAAAAGAGACTGAAAACCACAGCAATAAACTGTGGTCAAAACACCTGCAGCTTGAGGCCAACACATTGAATGTGCACCCTTTCAATGCAAAACAGCTTTTGAGAGAGCAAACTTACTTAGCATTATTTTGCTTGTCATCTTCCGACAGGTGACCAGTCTTCACAAGGTCATAGTTGATACATCCAGGCTGTATGGCATCAATTAAATCCACAACTGCCAAACTCGTGCTGATAGTCTTGTCCTAGAGAATACAGGGACACAGGAGTAGAGATGAGTGTCCAATCCTTAAAGCGTAATTCTCACCTCAATTCAGCTGCTCTGCAACATGCAACCAAAGAAGTTTTAAATGACCCTTTTCAAAGCAGCAGTGTTAGTGACTATTCCCAGGTGGACCAGAGGGAAAACCAAACTGTTGCCTCACCTTTGATGATAATACAATACTATTACTCCAATTTACTGCAAGTGCTCTGAAAATACAAAGAAGTCATCATTGTGCAGGCAGCAAGTCTGACCTGCTGAGCATAGCCCAAGGAACAGTGCTCACCTCCAAACACACACCAGCTCCAGCCCCTTTGCTTGCCAGCATCTCAACTCCCACCTCTGCCCCAGATCCTGACCACCTTCCCCTCCTCTGCCACTACTCCCTGCTATGGGCAGTCCTAAACAGTCTCCTATCTTTAGCTTGAAGCCACTCTGTTCCCAGGACATCCCAGCACAGATGGAATCCTGTCCTGTTTAAACTCCTTCCTAAGATGCCCCTACTGTTCCTCCACCCAAGGAAAGAATTTTTGGGCACTCGTCTCCTTTTGTATGCAAGAAGGGAGCCTGTACCTTGAAGTTCTGGATGGAGGTGGACTTGCCAGCTTCTTTCAGGGTCTGGTTTACCCAGCTGACTATAATGTCATCATTGGCTTTCTGACCATCACCCAGGTCCTCAAGGACATTCAGCGTGTACCTGAGAACCAGAAGAGAGATTAGGCACAGAGCCAGGGCAAAGCCATGCAGCCAGAATGCAGCATGAGCCATGGCAGCTTGGAAAGCGTTTACATAGTCTCAGCTCTGGGTTTGGGGGTTTTTTCAAACTCCTTTAGCAAAAAGAAAGAACCATCTAAAGTGTGATATCTGTTAAAGCATTTAGTCTTTCCAGCATTTCATGTCCTTTAATAGGAGCTCACAAAATTGCCTGGGCTCAGGACATTTGTTAAACTGTTTGACCATTGAGCATTTGCTCCATAGGGTAACACATTACCTAAAAGATGGGGATTCTCTCAGGAGTTGGCATTCAGACCTCTAATGCCAAATTAGGAGCTACCATGCACCTTTTTTTCAGACACGCATTTGCATAATCTTACAATTCTTCAGAACTAGATAAGAAACAGGAAGATTAACTTTATCTGTTGTTAAGTTTCTTCTTTCCCCTGTTCCAATGCAAAGGAGGGCTATAAAGCAGCCCCAGAATGTTTCCCTCTCAATTTCCAACTAAAAATTAGAACATAAAAGTTCTGTAATGTTCCTGCTCAGGGTTTCTGCATGTGGACCACACTTGAGCAGGTGAGAAAGAGGTGATCCTTTTCACAGGATGATCACAGGTCCACCAACAGGCTGTCCAGAGGTGTCTGCTCCAGCCTCTCATGTGCAGCTCTATCACAGTTTTTTCCAGGTGTGTCTCAGACACCCGCTGAAGGACAGAGGTTTTAAAATCTTTCTGGGTGACCTGTTCCAGGAGCTGCAATGTTCTCATGGGAAAAACTTCCCAAATTCTGTACTCCATTCACAAGTTTCACATGTTTCAGAGGGGTCCTACCTTCTCATCAACTGCCAGACCAGGGCCAGTGTCAGCGTTGGGTTTCCATCATTCAGATCTTGCCCTCCAATGCCAACCAGGGAGAATTTAGCTGGATGCTTTCCCAAGTCTACAGCGTAGTTACAGTTTTCTAGCTACACAGGACAAGAGTTTAAACAGAAAAATCACTCACAAACATATTCACATGACTGGAAGCCTCAAATAGGAATTTTTTGTGTCCATGACTTCTTTTTCACACGTTTACCTTTTTCATATTTGCTCCAAGTTTAGGGTACGGAGGCTTGTTAACCTTATTCCAGTCAACAGGAACTTTGATCTTTTCATATAGTTGTAGTATTACTAGTGCATCTTGGAGATCACTAAAGTGGAAAACATGGATTAAGTCTAATGTTTCGGGATTTGAGTGCATTCTGACTTTGTCACATCATGAGTAATTACTATTCTTTACAGGTTGTTGCAATTTCAACAACAACCCTAAAAAGAAAAAAAAAGCTGGGTCTCCCAAGAGCCTAAAGTTTACCCGTAGAGGTGATTTACATGGGGGTTCACACCAAGAGAGTTCATCCAGTTGCGGAAGGTCCGTTCCTCTCGCGTCTCTCCTACATGACAGAAAACAGTTTCATTGCAAATTCTGCAAGTTCAAAGCTGAGCAGGGAATTCCACCTTACAAGGCAGGGAGCTTTGAGCAGCAGAGCTCACCAGGAGGTTTTAAGCCAAGAAAGAGTATTTTTTTCTACTATAATTTTTTTCAAAGGAAGAGAGTAGACTGCTAGATAGATAGATAGCTAGAAAGGTAGATAGCTGGACTGCGATCTAGTCTTGGCTATCGTTTTGATTTCCTGAGGCCTCAGAAGAGCATACCTTTTGCACTTTCTTCAAAAAAAAGGAGCAGAAAGGTCTTTCACATGGGTGTTAGCTAACTGCTGTCAAAGCCCCAGTCCCAGCTGTGCCAACAATTAGTGCTCCCATGAACATCTCACTGCATTACTGAGGTTTTCTTGCCCATCACAGGAAATGGCAAAACCAAATTCCCTGGCATGGTGAGTGATGGGCTGCTGTCAGTGTGCCTAGTTCAGGCTCCACAACAGGGTCATAGCAGCTGAACAGGCTGCCAAGTGCCCTTCTCATCTGCCCCAAGTGAGTAAACAACCACTGCAGCACTGAAGCCTCAAATCATAGGTGGTAAATCGAGATACCTCTGTAGGGCACAGCCTCCTGTGACACAACTGTTTACTTTAGACAGTCCCCTCCTGCTAATTTTGTGACTGATAAGGCCATCACCTTCCAAAAGGGTCCAGTCAATGTCCTGGTTTTCAGGCTTGGTAAGTGCTGGGTACTTGTTGAACAGGTTGGCAACGAAGGCCAGGTTCAGTTTCGGGTTGCCACTGACCACATCAGCTGGTGTGACGAACTGCCGGCAGCCAAGCCGATCTGCCTGCTGCAGCATATACTCTGCCCTCCGCAAGTCATCCTTTTCCTGCCAGGGATACAATGGACAAGAGCTGTCATGGAAGAGACTGGGCTACAAAGCAGATGGGAAGCTCCTGACCACTACCTGGAGCAATGTCACAAGTCCACATTTGGCATCAGTCACTGATCAAGCAAAGGGATGAGGCACACAGACCAGCTCCTGCTGCTGTGCCATTGTCATGGCCTGTCTTGCTATCCAAGCTGACATGCTGTCAAATTTTCATGCTTTTGCAACTTGGTGGTTCAAAAGAAGTCAATGTGCTCCCAAATGGAGCAAGCCTACAAAGGATTTCTCAGTCATCTCTGTTAACTGGAGGGCAGTGATCAGGCTGGCAGCAAGCACTCACTGAGCACACACCTGAGGTGTGCACATGGCCACTGACAACTGTACACGGTCTAGAAATTAAGATACCGGGTTACCCAGATGTCATGGGGCAATGATAGGTAGTTCGTGATTCTACAGGATGAGGACATGACAGCCTGAATACTTACACTGAAACCTGACATGTTAACATCAATCTGAGGCTCTCCTTCTTTCTGCCCTTTGGGTGCAATTTGATTGAGGAGGTGGAAATAGGCTCTGGAATCCTGAAATGAACGAAAAAGAAAATTCAGCTCACCTGCACAGCAGTGAATACACCATAACAATTAATTTCAAGGTCATTTTTAGCAATTCACCATGCCTAACTGGCTTATGTACCTTTATTGAATTGCCAAAATCTGTAAGCTTAAAAGAGAGCACAATGGTAGAAGTCCAGGCAGCAGGAAAGGAAACAAAGGGAAAAGGTTAGAAATATTTAAGATGACAATTATGTGGCTTGACTGTTTGAAAGTTGCCTTTGCTGCAAGCTCTGGTGTCACAGCCACCTCTGCAGTGGCTGGAGGAGGCAATGACCCTAGGCTGCTTGCACTCATGGCTCCCAGATGCCCCAAGGCAGCCCTAACCTCTAAACAAGGCAGCCATTCCTAATGCTACAGTGATAATGAAAATGGCTCAGTGAAGACAAATGCCAAGCAAAAAGCTGATTATAAGATGTCTGAATGTTTTCGCCTGTGCATTAGCTAGAACAGCTTAGAGGAGAGGAGCCAGGGATGGTCAAACCAGGAGGAGCCAATAGCTGTAGTGATTATTTATCAACTACCTGTCCTTTTAGTCCTCAGCACTAAGGAGGACCTCAGCATATCATGGCAGCCTAAGGTATGCACCAGAGAAGCCAACAGCTATCAGCAAAACTGTAAGTAATTTTGAAGTTGGAAATAAGAGTGACCATGCACAGACAGGTCAGATCTATGCTCCCCATACACCTCAATTATCAATTTTTTTCCTATCTCAATCTTTCTGCTCCTTGAAACTGCTGGTCATGTGAATAAGCTCCAGAAAACTGCGGAGACCAGTGTCCAGATGCCCCACACTGACCTGGAGGCACCATCCTCCCTTTCTCACCGGTGCCCCTCCTCACACCTGAAAAGCAGCTTTAAGAGTCCCCACTCCCATTCCTGCTAAACTCAGTGTGAAGAGTAAGAGGTCACTTCCCTTCCTCTCTCTGGCCCATGACATTTTAGACTAAATGCCATCACCTGCCAGAGTATGTGGAAGTCTCACTCTCCAGTGAAGAATTTCTCCCCCTTATCCCCATCAAAATATGGATTAAGGACATTTGAAAACATTTAAGTAATACCAGTTTCGTAGTTGATTAAAACACACCTCAGCAGCACTGGAAGAAACACTTAGTTCAACACTGGGCTCAACCTCACGGCAAGAGAGAACAGCACTGCAGGACCTCAAATATAACATGCAAACCCCCCTGGTAAGACCACTCAGTGTATTAGGGTCAAGAAAGGTCCTGTCTGAGGATGAAAGGCCTCATTTACACATGCAAACACATCCCCGTCTGGCTCCCAGTCTTTTCCCAGGCACTGCAAATCAGGAGAGCTTTGGTACCTTGATATCTGAGCTGAAGTTACTGATTTTGTGCCAGCCTGCGTTTTCCAGGTGGAAGTTGGCCCATCTTAGGAGCAGCTCTTCTGGGGATAGTTTCATAAGGTCCTCCAGATTTTCACCATCACGAAGTAAGGCAGCCAGTGCTACAAGAAAAATGCTTGTGAGGGAAGAGTCAAACCTGCATGTCAGAGCTGCAGCAAGGTTTCAGGGGGGTACAATACCAATTGCTGATTATGTCAAAATATTCTGGGTATTAGCAGAGTTTTCCTGAGTTGGTTGTTACACAGAGAGGAGTATAAATGATCTAGAAAAATATGTGTAAAGAAGTATTTTCCATTTTCTTTTATAACAAAATTCTCTGGACTTTTATGTGCAGTCTTTTAAGCTGATGACAGGAAGCTAAATGCAAATGCACTTCTATCTCAATGAAAAATGCCTCCACAAGCAGTTTCATAAGCACTGTTAAAAAAACCCAGAGAAGCCAAGATAAGCACCCTTTCAGCTGGCCAGTGCTTCCCTTGCCATGAATTTTCAATCTAAGCCAAACAATGTCAACATTTCACAATGAGGAAGCTTAAATAAAAGACACTGAAGCCCCTCCATCATCTGGTGCTCTGATAGCACATGCAATTATATCAGAGCTCTTCAGATGATTTGAAAAGTTTAAATTTTGGAGGCTGTCATGCAGGACCAAGTGAGCATAGGGAGACATCTGCAGCACCAGTCTCTCACCACCAAGGACAAAACAAGAGCTCAAGCTACACCACTGACAGTAGCAAGAAGGATTTTAGAACCAAATAGTTACCACAGAGCTGAAGCCCCACTTTTAAAATTTTTTTGAGAAAGATATGCAGTTCTCTATAATCCTAAAAGGGTCCGAGCAACTTTTGCCACATCCCAATATCATTAGGTACCGGCAGCTGGAGCAGCCTAGGGCATCACCAATCAATGTGCTCCTTCACTGCCAGGCTCAAGCCAAGCTGCATCTTGACTTACAGGCTGGTGTTCAATCAGTTCTCCAATGCTGATACACATCACCAGGATGGCACAACCGTGCATGAACCTGCCACACAGCTACAAACAGGCTGGAGAACATCCAGTTTGGCACATGCCCTGATGATCTTTCTTCCAGCAGAGAGGAGGGAGGGAAGAGGGAACGGCAGGGCTGGGGCTGACAGCACAAGCAATGCTGCGTTCATGCTTTAGAAGTAATGACTTAGAATTTAATTTACCTTCATTTCTGCTGAGCTCGATGTCAGCAAACAAGCCAATCTTAATGATCTGCCAGAGGAGCCCAAGGACCAGGTGGGGTTTCCCTTCCCTCAAGTCCTCTGCGCCAATATTGACAACATGACAGCCGATGGCAGATGCAGAATTCAAGGCCAGGTTCAGGTTCTCCTGCAAACAGCAAAGCCCAGTGAGACACAGTACAGGGAGATGCTGCTTTCCTTTTCATCCAGCAGCAGCAGAGTGGAGGTTTGCCCCTTGTCCTTGCTCCAACAGCAGCAGATTAGAGGAAACACTCCCAGCCGCTCTCCACCTGAAGTTTTAAGGGAGATGTAGTGGCAGCAGGCTGAATCAATAAGAACTGAACTAGGCACCAGGGTTTAATTTCACCCTCTGGTATTTAATTTCAGCCTCCGAGTTAGTTGCATCTAGTGGCATCAACAAGAATAAGGCTAGAGAAGTGCTAATTTACACACACACACACACACAGAGGCATCCTCACAAAAACAACCTGCCCTAGTATGAAATTATTCATAGCCAACACCAATAACCACATTGATTAAAAAAGACGGTGCTGTATATTATCACCATGGCAATTATCATGCGTGCACAGCATTTCAGCCACTTTACCCATTTTGTCATTAATTCAGCATTTTTGAACCATGGCCACAGAACTGTCAATTATGCATGGTACAAAACTGCATTTAATAATTAAACAGAAGCTATAGAACTTGTTCCTTTCCAACATTCCACAATAATGCCTTGAGCCACCATGCTGCATTCATTAATTCTATCTTAATACGAATTTCAGAAAATAAAATACAGAAATGCACTATACCTGAATTATGAATGGTGTGAGTTTCTTTTTATTAATTGCTCTTTCATCAATTGTGTCAGGAACAGAAAGATTGATCATTTTGCTGTTAGGGGGAAAAAACAATGATATTTGAACAATATTTAGTATTTAATCCAAACAAAACTCAGTGTACTGTGACAATACTCACCACAGCACATTTCCTTTACCCTGCTTGGTTTCATGTAATTTTTTTTCATAAAATCAAGGTTGTATAAAACAGAAGCTAATATTTACATTATCGAGAATGTATTTGTAACTAATAGCTAAGTCTGAAACTTTAAACATGTTCCCAGCCACTGCTGATCTCAGCTGCTGGAGCAAAAAGAGCACATGAATTATTCACAGTGCAGTCCCTGAACAAGTGAAGACTCAATGCTCTGCTGACATCCACTGCACTGTCTTAGGTTGCAATATGTAACCAAGAATTTTATTCTATTT
>WEIT01017702.1:18663-59175 GCA_013389985.1 Dryoscopus gambensis
CCTACATCTTTGCTTGAAAGCCCCATAATTTCAAAATTATAGCAATTCGGAGGTGGGGGGTTTACATTCTCTATTCCAGGGGAGGCTCTGGTTTCCCCTGGCAGTCACCTGTCTTCTAAACCAAGACATGCACATTCTAGTAAGACAACAAATTTCCTCCTACTGTAAAGGTTTACTACTGCTGGCAAGAAAACCTGCCCCAAAAAAGAACAAACACTTGGAGAACTCAGTGGGGAGCATGTGAGCACAATAAACTTTTAATCAACACAAAACACAGAAAATTTAAACTTTATATGATGAACTACTTCCTACTCAGTTCAGTCTTTGCCTAAAGCCATGAATTACTTGGGGAAATAAACTAAAAAAGTTGAAAAACTTGGGAAATAAACTAAAAATATGTATCATGAGCTAAAGTTAAAAAATAAAAGAAATTAAAGACCATAGCTAACTCACTTAAACTTACTTTGTGTATTGATACAGAGTTACTGAAGTTCCAGGTTGATCCAGTTCTTCACTGTATTAATTCACTTACAATAAAACAAATGAACCTAACCCATAAAACCAACAAAAACCTCATACACAGAAGGTTGCTGGTATTTAGCAGCCTTACTTAGTGCAGTTATTAAAAAGAAAAGAGGATTCCCAGAAAATCCATTTTTGGGTTAATGCATAATAAGGTCACTAACATTCCCACAGAAGATACTGTCTGTCTAAACATCCAAGAGAATGGGCTATTTATCACATGTGACCGCCCTCAAGCTACCCAGCACTAGGCTGAGTTTGCACCAGGATAACTCCTGCTCCCACAAAGCACCTTCTGCCCCCTTAGCAAACTCAAGTCTCAAGCCCAGACAAAAGCACTGGATGAAAATATCAGCTGGCACCAAAGCTGAGGCATCACACAATGGTAATGACTGAGCCTGTTTATACAAGTGCAAAATGTTATGCACACACACCAGTCACAAAACCAGACTAGAATAGGATGAAAATTCCCCTAACTACAGTTTTGGAAAGTTATTTTGCTGATTTTTATTTTTTTTTAATTCAGGAGCCATCATGACTTACCATAGCACAATCCCATCTCCCACAGCTTTGAACAGGTCATCTGTATTTGGGTTCATTGGAATAACGTGCCTGCAGTCGGGATCATTTTCCAGGGCTTTGTTTATCCAGTTTACAAAGGCATATTTCTCTTCCTCTAAGATAACCAATTGTAAATTTAATACAGGTTTTTTCATAACATAGCAAAGATTTTCCCAAAAGCAGCAGAGTACAATAGCCCAAGGAAATAACAGCCCCACTATCATTACCACACATTTTATTAGTCACACAAAGTTTAAAGAAAGAAGACTGACACAACTACCAGAATATTCCTGTTATTTACTTGTTACTTAACAACTTTATTATACTCAAGGGTGACACAAGGACTTCATTAACAAGCACAGTTAACGAATCAAGTAGGAACACATTTAACTTATACACTGCTAAATTTACAGCATATAAATTCTGTCCTGCTCTCACCCTGATGTGGGATCATTCAGCTCTCAGAGAATTAGAGCACAGCACAGGGCATGGTGGTAGAAATGGGCTGGTTTTGGCATAGGACCTCCAAAAACCCAAGAGAAGAGTGAGAAGCAGAGTGGTACCTGAATAGGAGTGCTGGGTCCCCTCGCTGGAGAGCTCTGAGGTGCCCCCGATGGCACAGATTCCTTCCTTCCTGTTAATGGCTCTTCGGAATGTTTTAGCAATATCACTGCTTTTCACCTCTTGGAAAATCTACAATTTAAAGTGCTCTGTTAGACAAGAAAAATTTGTCTTCATAAAACAAAAAGGAGCACAGAAGGAGCTATTTCTTCTCAGCTTCAAAGCAAACTTCACAGTAAAATCAGTAAATGTGAAGGGCCAGCAAGGGTGTAGCAGTATTAAATCTGACATGGATAGTGGGCAGAGAGTCATTCTACTTTCTCAAACACACACTGCAAGTGCCTATTGAAACAGAAGCATTAGGCATGAAGTACCTTGCATATATTTACCTTTACAAGTAGATTTCAAGAGACCGCAAGAAAAAAACATGAAACCTTTGCAGTCTGAGCACAGGTAACACATGCAGCAGTTCCTGCAGAGCCAAACTTGAGAAAGCTGTGGTGCAATTTTAACTTTTCTGTGTGAGCCAGATGCTCGTGGGACTGTGACTTTAGTTCACAAAAAAGACTTTGTCCACAACCCAAGAAACAATTCTCTTAAAGCATATAACAATCAAATCTGCGATAAAGTATAATGAGTGCTCCAGGTAAAGATTTCCCCTTCCTCAACAGCAGGCTTGGGCTAACTGGTAAAACACCCTCTTGTTGGAGGCCAGAAGAGATGCTTTAGCACAGGAAGACTGCACATGCCATTTGCACAGGTTGGATGTTACTGTTAGTGGCCCCAAGGCCCTACAGAACTGAGCAGCTCTTAGCAAAAAACACATTCAGTGGCTGGAAAGCCTACTGTAACTCCCTCAAAACTGAACTAAATTAGTTTCAACAAAGCTGAAAACACAAATGAAACGTATACAACTCTACCTGTAAACATTACCCAGAAAAAGAAAATGAAATGGCACTGTAAAGCAGGGCAACAACGTGCTCCCACTAAAAGGAGAGGACACCAGGTTGCAGAGGTGTCACCATAGGGCCAGGCTGCTGGTTGTCACACCTTACCTTCCCTGTCCCTTAAACACAGAGAAGGTGGCAAGTCAAGATGATGATACAGTGCAGTTAAATCATCTCCTGATGGCATGCAGGGGTTGATCAGATAAAGCTGACTGAAGATTTGAGAGCCCAAAAGTTGGGGGATTTCTGGCTAGTTGGCTTTAACCACAAGGATTTTGATGCAGAGCTATTTATTTTAAAATTTCCTGTGTTAACTACTGGTACTGCATTATCTTCTTGAGAATATTGTGCTCCAGTGCTGAGGTACCACTAAGTCACTTGGTCCCAACATCTTTGGTAAATCCAAACTCAGTTCATGTCATTCTTTGTACCATAAACTCCAGTAAAAAAGCTCAGTTAGAAAACAGCAAGAGTTCAGTTTGTTAAAATCATACAGCTAAGAATTGCTGCTAATATACAGCTCAGCTGCCCTAAGACATTTAGTGTTTACTCAATCATTGGTACCTTTCAAATGCAACAGAAGAGATTTATTTCTTCCTTCCTAGTGCAAAGTTAAGAGTTATGAACCAGCTCAAACCAACAGCTGAAACATGCACCCAGCATGCAAGTGTTTACAAACTGTAAACTTGAACTTACTAGTTGACTCTGAACTCATAAAGTTCAGAGGGTCTGAAAACAATTAAGGAACAGAAAGTGAAGATAAATTAAGAAATATCAAGAAAATGAATTGACATGAAAACAGCTCCCTCAGTGTACTGCAGATACTTTAATTACTCCTTCAACATGCAGTCATCAGAGCATCAAAAGGATGAAGAATGTTCATCGAACCGTTATCTCAGAAGTCTTGTGCTTTTGTAAAAATAAATAAATTTTTAAATTCTAACCTATTTCTACCAAAAAATAGGTAGATAGATCCTCCAACTTTTCCTGTCGCTGTTGGGGTGATCACGATACACGAATATGGACGCTGCACCGATTTAGTGGCATAGAGCATTTTATTTCAAGAAGAACACATATTTATAGACTATTCTATGTTATCATTCACGTTAACAAGTTCATCGGCTACTAAACTGCAATATAATACTATTGGTTACCTGTAACACAAGCATTCAGACATTCAGAAAAATAACAGGTGTAGATATGTTTGCTGTTTTCTCTTTCTGTTGTTTGGGATTCCGTACTTCTGTTGATACTACACTTCCCTGGCCAAAGCTGATTATTTTCTTCTCATGGTCTTTTCTCACAAATAGAAGTTAACCATGCCCAAACTGAGATCTGTGAAGCCTTCAGACTAGCTGTCGGCCTCAACATTTTCCTATCACCTTACTCCTGTTCTTCCCTTTCAAGGCAACAGATGTGAATTTTCCTAGATCAGCACCTAACACAAATCTAAGTCTGTCCTGAAATGCCCTTTCAAGTCTTTAGCAAATACTTGTAGTCCCATTAAACAGAGAAAGGAAATTATACTGATACATGGAGAAAACAAGCATTCATCTGTGTGCCTGGAAAAACTGAATAGCTTCCAGTAATTACTGTAAAAGTATATACTTGGATCCAAGTAAATACTTGGGATCATCGCAAGTCTTTTTTTCCAGTTGTCATCTCATGTGGAAACAGTATTTTGGCCTCCAATGAAGCTATCATACAGGAAAACCACATGGATTCTTTTTGGTTCTTTTTTGAACAAAAACCAACCAAAATTTCTCCTCTGTCCAAATCTAAAGGCTGCCAATAACAGCACCAAAGACAGATCATATACAGATACCTGTGCAAAGAACTGATTTTTACATGGCTAGTCCTCAGAATGATCAGTTTGTCAAAAGAAAATTAAGATTAAGGTAAGTGGCTGAGAAGTCAGGTTCAACCTCCTCTACGGTCTTCCTTAGCTTTGTCTAAAAGGGTCCCCCAGGCTGCTGGCAATTCAGAAATAACACTTACATAGACGAATTCTTCAAAACTAATCTTCCCATCTTTATTCTTGTCACCATCAATCATGAGCTTCTGGATGATCTCTCTCACTTTGTACCCAGGGAGAGGCAGGCTGGCCTCCTTGAACAGCTCGTGCAACTCGTAGTCGCAGATGAACCCATTGCTGTTGAGGTCTGAGGAAGAGAAGAGGCAGCAGAAGGTTTTAGAAATGTGCCTGTACCTGACAGAACTGACCCCCAACAGAGGGGCAAAAACATGATCCCCATGTCCAAGAGCTTTATGGAGAGCAACCTACACACTGGGGACTTGCTGAATCCATGCAGGGCATGGACACACAGCAGGATGGCCACACCAAAAATATCAAGGAGTACATTGTTCAAAGGACACCCCTAGGAAGCAAAGGCACGCAGTAAATACACACAATACATCCTCAGAGAGGGTCCCAACACAGGCCATGGGAACCCTCCAGCTCTGGGCAACAGCAGCTTCAAAGCAGGACTGACCAGATGACTCTGGGCACATGCAACAAGTCTGGTGTTAAAGTTTCACAACCGAACACCTGCATTTTCATAAACAATCTCCAGAATGTCTCTTCTTACGTCTAACTACGACTGCCTTTGCACATTAAAAATAGATGATAATGAAACACAGCACCTCTTATTTTC
The DNA here is from genome assembly GCA_013389985.1 of Dryoscopus gambensis. Classification (NCBI taxonomy): domain Eukaryota; kingdom Metazoa; phylum Chordata; class Aves; order Passeriformes; family Malaconotidae; genus Dryoscopus; species Dryoscopus gambensis. Next base: position 23,909 of record WEIT01017702.1, read on the forward strand.
TGAACTGAAAACACCAAGTCATCTCTGCAGTTGCATCTTTACCATGTTGTCAATGATGTTCTCCATTTAACACTGACAGCAAATTGCAACCAGGCATTTTATTGCTGCCCAAGAATGCTCTGCAAGGACATGTGCTTTCACAGGCTATCACGAAGCCACAGCACCACCAAGTGTTTAGTGAGATATTGTCACCTACTAGACTGAGGAAGAAAACAAGAATCTAGTGTGACACTGGAGCTTTGCAAATAACAGATCCCAACCTCTTTGGGGACCTCATCACATCTACTGACCACACATGGTAAATCCAGCAGCCCCAGCCTTTCATCAGGCAAGCAAGATTTTCCCACCACTATGGACAGGCAGGGGTTGGGTGCCTCCTCCCACCACTAACCAGGATGAGCTGAGTGTTGCTCACAGCACAGCTGGCACCCACGTTTCAGCAGAGCTGGGTCCACAAGAAGACAGAGCATTTGAAGTAGTTGTACAGCCCAGATTCACACCTCAAAACATAACCATGACCCTCCTGCCCCATCTTTGGAGAGGCAGGGATTCAGGGCATGTTGTGCTGTTACTGGCTCAGTAATAGGATGCCAAAATCCCTTTGCTGTAGGCAAGTGCTACAGACAGCCCAGGAAAGTTAATTTAGTGCCTGAAGAGCTGCACCAGCCCCAGAATTTGGTTTTCTTCAAGAGGGAATCTCACCACAGCCACTGGGGTCAGTATTTATGTTTAAAGGGAGATACTTTCAAGAATAAAAGAAAACAATCAGGATAGCTCTAAGGTCCAGGGTTATTTTTTTAAACCAAATTGTGGAGGTCAATTTACTTTTAATGAGGAGTCTGTGGTTTTTAGGTTTTGTTTCACAACAATGTTCCAGCAAGCAGCACGTTTGCACCACTACTCCAACTGTCTTCATTTTCCAGATCCATATGGGACTATGGGATTTTGAAATTGTTTTTATCAGTTAGCAAGAAAGTGAAACTTTGCTCAGTGGCAAATATCCGAAGTAAGCAGAGCAAACCTGTACTCCCTCCCATACCCCAGTCTCTTTGTCTCAGACTAAGGCAGAACATCAATTCCAGTGGATTAAAAAATACATTAACCTACTTTATGAAAAGTCAGTGTTTACAGTAGTGCTGATGAAATAAAGTGCTTTGTGGCAATGATTAATGATACCAATAGGCTGCTGTCTGGCCCTCGATTTCAGAATTTTATTCCAAAATAATAGAAGCTTACAAAGGCCAGCTTTATTAACAGTCCAGCCTGAGATCTCACGAGCAAACTATTTCCCCTCTAGATAAGTCACAGCTTCTTCTATTACAGTATTTTTATCACTGAATCTAACATTACGATATGCATCTTTTCCCCTCCTTACAGCCAGTGAGGAAAATAAGTCAAGAAGGGATTTCCTAATCTCCAGGGCCTATGAACCTAAAACAAAACTTTGCTTTCACCCTCAGCCTATAGCCAACTCCCATTGCTTTTGCCTGTGCCTGACTGAACCAACCACAATCCCTCAAGCATGCTGCCAAATGAAGCAGGCAAATCCAAAAACATCTGTTCATCTTCTTCCAATCAATCCACCACTTACGTTCTACATTCTACCCAAATGTTAGAGTAGATACAAGTAGCAGGCAAAGGACAGAGAAAAATAAGACTTCAAAATATATATTGTATCCTTGATAGCATCCGAATTTTGATTCAGATTTGGTAAAGGTTTTCCTCTTGACATGTCGAGGTTAAGCATTCAGACGTATTTCTGATTCAGGCTTGCATGTGCTACGTCTGAGCCTACTCAGATGTGAAAAGAATAAAACTTTGTATGCTATTTCAGGAGGCAGAAGCCTGTTAGGTGAGACATCAGGCAATCAAGCTCCAAAGTCTCCAACTCCAATAAGGAACGCATGGATAAAAGGATGCTGAAACCTATTTAGAGCTTGGTTCTACATATGAAGCCCTGTAGGGCAAATATCAGGAATTTACTACAAGCTGCGTCAGCATCTGCCCAGTTTGATGGTTTCATTCACTCCTGCAATCAGCATCTTCCCAGTCCTCCAGGTGCACCTAGTTCAAAGATTTACCTTTGCTCACTAAAAAAAAAAATAAAAAAATAGGAGCTCTGCCATGCAAAGAGTCATCTGAAATGCACACTCACATGGGAGCTCACATGAGTCAGGAGCATGGCACAAAGAAAAATTTTGCCCATCACGAAAGGCTGCATTGGGCTCAGACAAACAGAACAAAAACAAGTGTGAAGGACAAACCTTAACTCACTCAAAACCTTTGATTATCAGGACTCAGGACCTAAGCTCTTTCAACTCTTAACAATACCCCAAACATCCACTTGTAAGAGTTACTCTTCCACAGTGTTCTGGGAAAAAAATTAATCACCGATTTAACTTCACAGAGTAAAAGGTCATCTATGTCCCAGACATTTGGGAGTGGGAATTACAAGTAAATCAGGTCTGTTAGTTTAACTGTAAGACCACACACGAAGGAATTGGTTTTGCCCTGAAGATGCTCTCATTTCAAGTTTTAGCTTCTTAGCAGATTTGAGTGTTAAAGTGTGCTGGTTTTACCATAAAGTGGGGCTGGCCTGTGGTCTTGGCTTGGTAGCAGAGTCAAGTAGTGATTGACTATGTGATGGAAAATGGACCTGTTCTTAACAGTCAAAAAGCCTTACATTACAAGTAGGCCTGAGACCCCTATCCCATAGGTCAGCTGCTTCCCTTCCTACCGTCTCTGTTCCCCTTCTGGCTTCAAATGTACAAAGAAGCAGCATTTTAAAAACAAACAAACAAACCCCACCTCTGCAGTACCAGCCAGTTCCAAAACTATTTCCAGCATCACTGCAGGCCCACCATACGGTGCTTTGCTGGATGTCTTGCAACAGGCCCAGACTTCAGACAGAAGGTGGTCTAAAATCCCTCTCTAACAAAATCTGAGATGGTATTCAACAGCTGAAGAGGCTGTCAAAATAGAAGCTATCCCAAATGAAATTGTCTTGTGGCCTGCCCAGAATTACTAATGGAAGAAAGCGAAATTGTTTTAACAGACAAGCTACAGCCTGGATTCATTATAGTCTGCCTGATGGAAAGGAAACTACAGCACATCTGAAGTTTCCTATTTCTACTGAAAGATACATGCACGCCAGCATGCTAAACCTGGGAAAGGTCACGGCAGCAATACATTGCACCAGCCTCTGCCATATGCAGGTGGCGCAGCAAAGCCGCAATGAATCCCAAAAGCTGCTTCAAGCTCTGGCTCAGCTTCCTCATGAGGACAAGTACTTAAAATAGCTTAAATAACAGGATGCAAGAGAGGAAAGTAACCCACACGTTTCCTTTTAAGGATATATGCTCAGCAGGACACACTAGAAGATCACAGATCCCTATTTGCCCTAAGCCAATGTTTCAGAGCATTGTTTTACCACCTTGCACTGCTGAACAAAGTGTTCAGCTGAGTTATGATTCTTGAGAATGTCGTGTTTCCAGAAAAGATGCTTATCTCTGCTTATCTTAGAAGGAGGGAGAATAAACAGAGCAAGTTTGCAGATTTTGTTCTGCCATGCCTCCCCTCTGAAGTGCCACTGTTCAGCCAAGTACACACAAACAGGCACTTGTTCCGCAGAACAAATTCAGAGATCCAATTAGATCTGGAGCAATGCTTTTCTCCCACTAACCTGTGGGTCACTCAAAGCCTAGACAGTTCCAATGCCCCCCTTAATTACTGTTTTCAGGCATTACAAAGCTTTTTTTCCCCATTGCTCTTTACCACTTGGATCAATTCCAAGACAAATAACTGCCTGTAGGATGGCGGGAGCTGCTTGTCTGTGCTATAGTTGACTTTAGTGAAAACCTTAAACAGTGGTTTCTCACCTGTGGATTCTTTTAATAAGCAGTAGGATGTCTATGGGACTCATGACTTTTGCTGGCTGCATGGGAGAGAGGAAATACCTTCAAGTGGCATGGAAGGCAAGTGGTGACAGAGTACATAGTAACACAGCTCACTGCCTTCCAGCATCCCCAGATGTCTCAATCCAGTCCAGCTGCAGACAGAAAAGCTGGTCAAACACACACTTTTAAAGTCCCATCAACCTACACATCCAGAGCAACAACTTGGCCCATGTTGGAGTTAAAGCAGGTCTCCAGGAAGCCCAACCAGCCATGCATCAGAGCAGGGCACATCTTGGTGAGCTGAAACCACCTTATGAAACGTTTCCTTCTCCCCACGTCTCCTTCATGACATCCTAGAAGCCAACCAGCTGAGTTTTGCTAAAACCATGCTTCTCAGCTGCCTTCCAAATCTTCCAGGTAGCTGGGAGACAAAAAACAGGCTTCATTTTACATAGCAGTCTTAGTCCAACTTCTGTTCACATTCACTAGAGATGCTATTAGAAGTTCACAGTGAGTCAGTCACCCAGCCAGTGACCAGTTCTCTATCCCAGAGCAAACATGGCTCCTTTCAGCAAGAATAAAGGGAATGAGAGCATTAAAGACACTCCTGACCGGTGTGTTCCACATGTTTGGGGGCTCTACCATGCCTAAAGCACACAAAACAAGGCAGCTGAAAAGAACTATCAGATCCTATCTCATTTGTGGGTATGTCCAGGATAATTAGCTCATTTCTCTTTAATATCTAAGTTCTGACACTGCCTTTATAATTTAAAACCAAACAGGGACCCACCTCCTAAGCAGGGTGAGCTAGTTTTCTAAAACAACCCAGGATTTTACTTGCATTTCTCCATGTTTCCAGCACAAAGGCATCCGGCCAAACTAATCTCAGTAATTTCCCCCACACTAATGACAAAAAGCCACCACATTCCAGAGAGGTTAATAATTTTAAATGTATCCAAGGAGAGAACAGGCTGCCTACATCCCAGCCTTATTGAGATCTCCACTCAGAGGCACATTAGACAGAGAGAAACACTATGCTTCCTCCTAAAGAACATCTCCCTCTGTGGCAACTCATTTCTACCTGCTGCAAAATGCTTGAGAAGAGCGAGAGAGGAGAGAGAACTCTTTAAAATGCAACTAGCTTTAAGTTCCAACAGGGGATACTGCTCCATGAGAATCCACTGCCTCAGAAATTCACATTTCTCTCTGCAGACTGGAAATTCTGAGCAAGTGAGAGTTTTCATGGCCACCCTGCCCTAGAAGGTGGTAACACCCAATACAGATAAGAGGCAACTATGATTTTGTATATATAACCAGGGGTCAAGTGATGCCCATGTCCAGTTAGGAAAACAAAATGCTGGCTCTCACCACTTGTGCAACTTGATCCGGGCCAGTGCGAGTCCTGGGTGTGGTTCCCCAGCTGCACACACTGACCTCAGTCCTCACAGCTGCGCTCCAGCTCCCATCCCACCCCTCCCTGATGGTTCTCTGATCCTTCAGTAAGACGTATCAAGAAGCTAAACCAACAGAAAACAATTTTTTCCATTATGTCAGGTTTTTGCCCATTTCAGCTTCCTGAAGCAGCCTGCCAGAGGCTTCTGCGATGCCAGCGTAGGGGGAAAGCTGGGAGGCAGGCGGAGCAGCTGGGGCTGTGCAGCCCCTGGAGCACAACAGGCTGAGGGAGGTGATCAGAGACGGAGCCACCAGAGGGCAACGGAGCTGTGCACAGCACAAGGCACTGATCATCACCACAAGTCGCCCCATGATGGCCAGGTAAATAAATTCAGTTTTTCTTACAAGCCCCAAAATGCACCTGCACAAACCAAAAATGCAGCACCTACGCTGACCATCCACATGGCTCAGCCAATCTGCCAAACCAACCACCACCAGAACCAAGCACTGTGCAAGCCCTGAAGTGCCACCAGGGCCAAAGCAATGCAGTATCTGTTTGGATATTTCTTCTGCCATCAGGAAGCAACAAAGCCCATCCTGGAGCAACACCACAAGGCTGTCTGCCAGTGCTCCCTCATAGCCAGACTGCCCATGTCCCTGCCTTTGTGCTCCTTGGCCAAAGTGACAAGCCAGAAGCAACAAGGCTGCCAAGGGAATCACGAGAGCAGCAGAATGCCCACATCCTGCTGGCACTGCTGCTCATTACAGGGGTGGGATAAATCCAATTCAAATGTGCAGCAGACAGGAGTGAGATGCCTTCCTCGTGACTTACCAACTTTAGCAAAAGCCTCCTTGAGCTCCTCCAGCTCATCTTTGGAGATTTGCATGGTGTTCGCCATCTCATGGATTTACGGAGTACCTAAAGAGAGAAAAACACTGTGTGAACCCAGCCTGCATTCAGCAACATGCAGTTTCGAACAGCAACATAGCAACAATCAGTACCAGTGTCACCACAGTTCCCGGAACCACATTTCTCTTTCCACTGAGAAAATAGATGTGTCAGAGATGGGAAATACAAGATGGAAATACAAATACAATAATACTCTTTAACAAGTCAAAAAGCCTATTAGCCTTGTATATTATTGTACGACTATGCTGTTCTGCATATACTAATGTACCTGCTGTCAGTGTATTCCGTAGGTCGGAAAAGCTCGTATCTCCAGAGATTTTCCACAACTTTGAACAAAGTCAGAATCCAGAGTTAAAATATTAATACAAGAGATACTAAATGCTCTGCTTGCCTGTCTGTCCCAAAAGCACACAGCTACCAAACCCAAATAAAAAAGATTCTGAACAGTACATGAAGAGGGTCTTTTGGCACAAAGTAGTATATCTGGTACTGTTTGCAAAAAAGGAAATAGTTTGCTTTTCCACAAGAAAGTTGTCTGAATCAACACTTGCTTGTTTCCCCAAAGTCAGACCCCCGAAAAACTGCAAGGAACAGGCTGTTTGCGTGGCCACTGATTCCCTGAATGGCAGAAGCATCGTGAGCAAGCACAGAACAGCAGGCATGAGCAACACTGAAACCCCGAGTACACAGAAACTCCACTTGGATCAGATCTGCTTGGTGTTTAAGAAACAGAAGATGAAGCACAGAGTTCCTACACCCATCTGCCATCATCATCCTTTCCAAGCGCTGATTAGCTGCCACCGAGCCAGCCTGGACAGGAGGTATCACCACAGGAATGGGAGAAAGCCAGACACCTATGTATGTCCCCTTCCCAGACATTCGTGACGGGGCATCAGATGCCGTGGTGGCACTCTGGCTGACATGACCATGAGAGAGCAGCAACTGATGCAACAACGCTCACAGGGCAAGCCCTGTGCATGAACAGAAACACAGGCACTGATAAGCACATTCTAACACCACTGCTAGCTGTAGCTCAGGGTCTGTAAAAATGGGGATTTAGGCAGTCTCAGTGCAACTTCAAATGAGATTTGCATCCCAAGATTTTCCAGCTCCCACTTGGTTCACTACAGTCCCTGAAGCTGAGAAATAGAAGGTTCCTCCTCTGCCTATGGGAACAGACACAGCTGCCTCCTTCTTTGTAAGCAAAAGGCTAAGGGGTGGATTGAGGTTTACAGACTGTCAGAAGGCAGGATCCTGAACAGGCTGGCTCTGGCTCGAGGCTCAAGCAACAAGCCTCAGTTTAACAAATGCCTGTGCTCTGATTAGCAACCCTCTTTTGTCTGAGGCTCCCACCTGCCTTCACAAGCACTCGTTAACGTAAGAACGCAAGTTTGCCTGTAGCTGTAAATATTCATTTTCTGTAACACTTCACTCAGTCTGGAAAGAATGAAGTTGTTAGAGATTAGAGCTATGGACAGGTGTGGTGGCTTGGGAAAGCAGCTCAGACAGGTGCTCAGAGCAGAGAAAGTCAACAAGAAGTTGCATCACTGCAGAGACATGAAGGAAAGCACTTCAGACCCCACCTTCCAGCATTAGCAGGCACAACAAGATGTTGAACAGTCAGTAAAAGCCACCAATAGCAAGACAACAAACTTCATCACTGGGCTCAAGTTGAAAAAATGGGGCAGGGGGAGGAATCAGCAAAGGTGCATCAGACTGACAGAGGTAAAAAAATAAATTTTTATAAAAATAAACATTTTTACTGTTTCACAGATTACAAGTTAGGCTAGTTGACCAAGGGAATGCTACCATGCAAGACCCTGCAAATGCAGGAACGTTGTGTGCAGGACTGACTGTCTTGCTTGACATCCAGTCTGGGATCTATCTCCATTCCTGGAGCAGCCCCTTCTCTATAGCACTTCCATGGGTGCCTCAGCCAAACCTCAGTGCCACCAGAACTTGGCTATTTCCAGGGGATAAAGGAGTTGCTTATCAAGAAAATCAGCTCTGGGCAAGCTTGTTGCACGATACAGGAGATGGACTTCACAACTGGCCAAAACACTTGGGGAACGCTACCAAGAACAGACCTAGATTTGGCTATGCAGGCAGATGGCATGAGCTACCAGGCAGGAGAGGCTGAGCTACAGACTGAAAACTCAGCCAAAGCTCCTCCATAAGTTCTGCCTTCTTCCTAATTCTCATTTGCACCAATTCATTTTCAAACCATGAGGACTTCCTTAAAAAGGGATTTCCCAAAGCATCATTATCTAACCACTTAATTGGAATTTAATTTGCTGCTGATTATCTCTAACATCTTTAACACCAAAAGAAGCAGCAAAGACCACCATAAGCTGAGAGCTTTTAAAAATGCTGCTCTGTTTAACTTTATCAGGGAAATATCATGCTCTGGATATGCCCTGCAGTTGTTTGTATGGGTCTTGACTTAAAAAATTTTCCTTCCAGTCCCTAGACTGTTCAGCTCAGTCCATGAAACAGGTTTCCCTCTCCGTTTTTATAATATCACTTCTTCCTTCTGTTTCTCTGCTTGAGAGGAGGTAGGGAGAATTCAACCAACAGAGAAAAAGCAGACACCTGACCTTGTCAAGGCTGTCTGGGAAGGGGAAAGGGTGTTATAACAAAACAGTCTATGGAAAGGTTAGTGGGCCACAAAACTACGAGCTCCCAAAGCAATTGTACAGAGCTTTTCTGCAATGAAGAGGTATTACTCCATCATTGCCACACTGGGCTGGGAGGCAGGGGAGCTTTTTTTTGTTGTGTGGGGGTTTTTATGTTTGTTTGCTTTTAGTAGCTGAGTCTAGGGCATTCAGAATCATGTTTTTCATTCAGCTGCATTTTTAAACAAGAGGCTTTGTCTTGTGGGACATAAAAGGCCCTTTTATCATACTGCCGCAGGGATCACACATCAGCTGCCTCACTCAAAACCCTGTGCGGACACACCACGCTGCTCATGCTTGACCATGTCATACTCACTCCTACTGCAAGAAAGACTCCACCAGGGTATGACAGCCAGACACCAGCTCACATTAAAACACCCATTTTAGAGGGACAAAGAGAGAACACGAGAAGAGTTTTAGTCTAGAGGCTGACAGCGCATCAGTGAATGCACAGATAAACAAAGTGTACAAGGAAGCAATCCCTGCTCCAGATCCCTCACCCTGCCTTCATCCCTCACCCCACAGTAGAAAAGCAAGGGCAGCTCTGTAACACATGGATGCACAAAGGCACCTACCTAGAAGAGCATGGCTGGCAGACAGTGCAGCCTGTTCCTGTCCTCTGAAGACTACCTGTGATACAGATCAGAGCTGCTTTCAGTACATGTCAGATTTTGGAATATCAACTCCTTCCCTGAGACAGGCTGTATAAAGTTCCTGTGCAAACAAATTTTACAGGTTCTAAACACACTGCAGTCACCAAAGGGGGGTTAGTTTATTTGCAGAACTGCAGTAGGGGCAGGTCAAGGAAAGCTGTCCCCGTATGTTTCGACAGCTGTGAGCCACCTGGGGACAAGCCACTGCAGGGGCTGTCACTGGCCGGATGCCTCTGCTGAGGCACTCAGCACTTCCAGCACAAGTGCTAGAAGCTAACCAGGATATTTGGGTGGATTAACTGCTCAGGCAGCAACTTAAAACCACTCAAGCACAGAGAAAAATGTTCTCAAGACTCTTTCCCAAGAGGGGAAGCCCTAGAAGCTGCATCCTACACAGAGGATTGGTAGAAAACTGATGAAGGGGGGAAATTTGTACATCTTGAAAGTTGGCAGATTAATTCAAATTTGAAAGCACATGACAACCACATATTTCCTGACAGCCACTTGAACATTTCCAACAGAAACAGAGCTGGAATTTGCTGCTGATCCAAATGGAAGAATTTACTTTCTTAGCAGCTCTGTTACTCTAAAAACTAAGTCCTTCGTCCCTTCCAGGCCTGCCTTACTTTAATATCTCTACAATGACTGATTAACAATATCAACTTGTTTACTCAAACAGGCCAATCCAGAGACACATTGAAGCGTCAACGAAAAGGTATTAATATGTCCTACTTCCACCCGATTAAAAAAAAAAAGCCAGCACAACAAGTAAGCTAGACCTAGTCTCAAGCAGTGACTCACTCTGTATGTATTCCTCATTTCCAAGGAACCTGTGATTTTGCTCCCTTCTCATGACAAAAGCTTCTGGCATCAGAAGACAAGTCAGTTAGCATTAGCTAATTAAAAATACTCAAACCCCACATATCTGTGACCACTAACCCAGCACGTATCTTTAGGAATAAGCAGTGGGACAGCCAGGCACTCAGTCCCCTCACAACCCACAGCAAGTGCCAGAGCCCTCAGGCTTGGGCACTGATGCAGCTGCCTGGCCAATTTGGAGGAAACCCGGTGATTCAGGTGACACAGGATCCAGCCTCCCAGGCTTCCTGTGGCTCACATAATCCTCCTTTTCCTCCCTGTTTTGCAGGTAGGGCTGGTCCCTGCCAAGAGCTGCATTGGAGAGTGGGGTGGCTGCATGCACTCCCCTCTTCACCCTCCCCAGCCCCTTCTGAAAGCAGCCAGTAGCCTTGTGAGCATCCCAAAAGGGCTCTGCAAGCTCCAGAGATGCCACGACAGTCCAGAGCAGCCACCCTCAGGACAGTGAGGGAAGAGTCACCGGCAAGGGATACAAGCCTAAGTTTTCTTTGCATCCCTTCCCAGGTGACTGGGAAGCTGCAGAGGATGCTGCAGACATCGCCTGATACTGCAGGAACCCTCCTCCACATGCACAGGCCTAGGCTCATGCTGCTTTTGGAAATGTTGGCAGGCAGGAGAGTGCACGAATACACCCATTCCCATCTCCATCATCAGCTCTGATGGCTGCTTTTACTGGTCCAGTCCAAGCAAAGCCTTTGGGGTTTTATAGACAGCATTCCCAAATCTGACAGTGACAGGAGGACATGAAAGCTTATGGTGCACAGACTTGGTCTGATGAGTCCTCTGAGGTAAATAGTTTCCAATGCTCTGAAGGGAGACAGGAAAGTTTAGAGACTGATGGCCTGTAAATGAAAACCGATCATAAAATCCATCCTCTCCTGCTCATAATCAGTTGGTGTGCTCGTCGAATGCTCATCACAGTGTTTTGCTCATCAAATTCCTTACAAGACAGTACCTGCACCTTGCATGTGGTTATTAGCAAACACCAGGCTGATGGAAGCACATAGATTTTTAATTGCAATTACCTTCCAGACAGTCACTGGTCTTCACCACACTTTGGTGATAGATGTCATCCTAGTAAGAGCAGTGATTAGGAGATGCTACCCCATCCAGAGAGGCTGCACCATGGTGGTGTCCAATCCCTTACCATCAGCCTGATGCTGCTGCTGCAGATTCTGAAATCAATTTGGTGTTGCTCTTTGCACAATCGTGGTTCTTGAGCACACAAACACTGTGGTGTTCCTCTCCACTCAGGGAGCTGTTTCCCCTGCCTCAGGAAGAAAGGAACACACAATGCTTTGAGCAGGTATTGCTCTGTGGTGCCAGATTTGATTGAGTAGCTGCGTCTCTCATCTATGGATCTCCCCTTCAGTGAAGTTTTCCCAGCCCCACACACAATAGACTCAACCGCAATGAATCTACAGCTCTGCTCTCAAAGTCTGCAATGCTTTAACTGTTGAACACCACTGTACTCTAACACCTGCAAAGCCATTAGCCAAATCCAGCTTTATTTCACTGTTAATCCAGCTTCTCTTGGCCATGCAAAGCACCAAAATCTCACCTCAACAGGCCAAGGCCAACTACATAAATTCAATTTTAATCCTGAATTATTTTAAGCTTGCCTGGCTATTTGAATTGACCACCTTACGCCACCCAGTTCTCCAGCTCCCTCAAGCTACTGCCTTTACACACAGTATCCCTTTGACTGATCCATGCTGGCTGTGTAGCCTACCACCTGCACCACAGGGAAAGGACACAGGCCTGCAGACAGGGATTCCCACTGCACAGGCACCCTTCAGGTCACTTTATCCCGATTCCATATCAAGATTACCTCCAGCTGCTGTTTCTGAAGCACCTCTAAAACAGCAAAAGTCCCATCAGTAGGTTTTGCTTTATATTCTTTCAGACTCCTGAAACTGTCATGCTGGGAGAGGCAAGTTCCCTGCTATGCTTATGTTCACCTGGGAGTGGACTGTGAAACTTTGCTCCAGTTGTTGCACAACTCACCACTGCTGCAGGGGAAAAGTCTGCCAAATCCACCAGGACCAGACACACATGCTCGAGTTAGTCACTGCTCTTAGCTTGCCAGAGGTTCTCTCCAGATTTGGAGGCATGTCTCAATGGGGTACCCACCTCTGGACAAGTATGTTCCTCCAGAAAATCCAGGTTAGAAGCTCAATTTCTCCTAGCTAGACCTGCATAGAGTGATGCCAGGTATTCTTCTGAGCAGCACTCGAGTAGATGTCCAGCAGGGATCTGGGCTGCAGAGAGGCAGGGCCACTCAAACAGTATGGGAACAAATGCAGCAAATCAGTACTCCTATGCCTTCTGCTCAGACTTTAACCACTACCCCAACATCCACTGACAGCCTGAACAACCTGATCTTTCCCCTTCTGCACGCTGGTCAAAGTGTTTTCTCTCCCTTCATGACAGAACCAGATTCACTAGCTTCAATCATCTTAAACCCTTAGTAAAAACAATTGCTGACCCATCAGCCAATTTACATGCCTTTGACAGTCCTGCACAGCCAAGGAAGCTCTTTGGGGTGCGGTCAAGCCTGGATAATGATCAGCATCATCAGAACCCTGACACATAACTGAGCTGTAGCCAGCACTGAGAGAAAACCCAAAATCAGCATCAAACCTGCTCACAGCATCAAATAGGAATCAGCCCCTTGATAAAAGCCCATGAAAGCCATGTCCTCCAGGGCAGCATCCAGAATACTGAAAGCTGGGGATATGAACAGAAATTCACAGGGATTCAAGTACACAAATCCCTCTGTCTCACAGATAGAGAAAACAGACAGAGAGCCAGCAGCTGAGGATGCCTGGCCACATGATACCAATTTGCCCAGAGGCTGGAGGGAAGCACAAGTCAGAATAACACAAATGCTTCCACTCCAATTGCCCATGGAAGGGAAAAAATAAAGCTTCCCCAGTCCTCAGTGAAATTTCCCCCAACATATCCCCATCCTCCAAGCCAGAGATGCCTCTGATGGACATTAAGGGGTGAGATGCAATCCTGGAGCAGAGTGGATGGATGCTCTCATGTCCCAGTATCTACTAGAAGAAGGCTGAACCAATGGAAACATAAAACTGTTTCAGGACTCAAATGGAAGGGAGAAGCACTGAAAGTTTTCTAAACACCTTACACTCTTTTTTGAAGGCTCCTGTCATGGAAGACCAGGGCCAAGTGGATTGGATGGATGCTCACAGAGGAGACCAACTGCACTCACACACGCCCATCATGCTGCAGGCTCACAGCTACAGCACACAGACCTTGCTCAAAATCTATTACATATACCTACAGAGTACTTATAATCTACAGGGCACAGTAGAGAACAGATAAAATACTGCTCAAGGCACCAATGAATCAATCCTTAAAAGCCTCTTTGACAAATATTCCTACTAAACGTTGCATTTTGACACACCTCCAGTTTTAGCAGAGCAGCTACTCCAAGGTTAAAAACATTTGAAATCATAACCCACTAGACTGGTTTAACGAACTTTTGAAATAGTTTGCTCATGTCAGTGGAAACAGAACAGCAGTATTCTCATTACCTAGCTAGTACAACATGGAACAGGTGATCCTTTCAAGACTTTTTAGGAGAGGAACAGCTGAACACTCATCTGCCTGGAACTTGCAAAAGCAAGTAACATTCAAGGATTATTTAAACTTAAGTGCAGAAGATAAAAGAGAGGGGGTATGAGGTCACGTGTCAGTTAATGGACTGAAACTCAGAAGGCTTCATTTAAATTCCTGGCTCAGGCACAGAAAAGTCATGCAAGCCTCTCAGGAAATTCTTAGGTTGATAGTAATTCTTATTCTTGCGTAGTTCCCTAAAAAAAGAGCAGCATTAACACTTCTTTTTGCTTATTCTGTACCTTAACCATAAATGTCTTCAAGAAAGGACCTATCTCTTACCATCCATTGCAAAAACTTGGCATCCCTCATTTTATGAGGGGACTCTCAGAGCAATAGTGTGAAAGACAGTGGGCTCCCTGCCAGTATAAGCAAGGAGGAATGAGGTTCATGAGGCTGAATCAGTGCAAATTTTCTTCCCCAGAAGAGATTGCGACCTGCTTGCTGAGACCTGAAGGTTACCCTCAACACACTTTAAGCATATGTCTTTTGATATCCCAATAATCAGCCCCAAAGGAGCCCAGTTCCTTACAAGGTGAGATGCAGACCTGAGCCTGCATCCTGATTCAGGAGCAGCTGGATAAAGCCCTGCAAAGCCCATACAGCCCAGAATGCTCTCTATCCCCCCAGTACCTCCAGGTCTGCTTTCAGGTAGCACCTTTGGTAGGTAAAGGGACTGATATCCAGTGTGCCACGATAAAGCAAGAAGCATTACTCAGTTTGTTAAACTTCCCTCCCACCTGGGAGGGGGGAATCAACTAGATCCGTGAACTAAATCACAGTACAGTCACTGCTTATTCAACACCAGCAAACAAGCTCCTGCAAGTCAAACACCTCATATGACGGTGCTGGTCTCTGGCAAGCTGGACAATAGGGAATTTCAGCTATTAATTTTGGGAGGGTAGGTTCTGTGCAACCTTTCAGAAGGTACAGCTGTGGTCAAGCAGTTTGCAAACTGTTTTATCAGTTGAAGGTAAACAGAACTGTCCAGAAAGAGCACAGCCAAGGCTGAAATTCTGGCTGCCCAGATGATAAACATTCAGAGAAATGTGTCAATTGTTTTCTTAAATAAGAAACAAAACACTAGAAACTACAAACCGTACCCCAAGTGTTGTAATTATATTTCAAAAGTGTCTTAAACCAGAGGAATTTCAGTAACAGGTATCTAAACAGAAAAAGCTAATGGTAAAAGAAAAACCCTTTTTCATTCTTCCCCTGCTGTCTGTAATCTTGTTTAGGAAACACTTGGGAAAAAGGGAAAGAAGTCAAAATAATTTGTTTCAGAGCAAGAAAGCAACATCAGACTGCAATAAATCAGTGTCACCACATAGCTGTCCTAGTGGCTTATGAAATAGGAAAAAACTCTGTAAATTCACTGCTTATTTACTGTAAAATAGATGATCTACTCTTACCAAATCAGAAACATTCATCTCAAAAATTAATGGGAAATGGCTAGAAGCGAAGGAAAGCTGCTGGCTTTGTCTCCCAGGAGGTTGCAATGACAGTGAAATCATATTTAGTCTAACTGCAGGGTGTTCCCCACACTTCTCTATAATTTAACTTAATATGGGGAGGAGCAATAGGGAGCCAAAGCCAGCAGTTGCCAGTTCAGGATCAGGCAAGCTCTCTACTTCATGAGTCTTGAATTTTGGATAAGCATTAATAACCTCCACAAAATGCACCCTAATTAGCAGGTTTCAAGGTTAGGTAAATGCATCCAGCACTCCTGGAACCAAGCACTAACTTCTCGTTAGGTCCCTTCAAGCTGCTTTGCCTCCTCCTCCTCCTCCTTCTCCCTCCATTTTGCAGTTCAGCCAGTGTCCAGTACCCCTAGGACAGATGTTGTGGTCAAAGAGACATATGCACTGTAAACCGCATGCAACCTCATCACTACTTTGAATTTCAGGAGGGCGTGAGAGTCCTCCAGCTGTGGAAATCATTCTTTAGAGACAGATGCTTTGCAGAATAAATGCAGGGTAAAATATCTCTTCTCAGCCTTTTGGCTAAAAGCAAGTATACAATCAGTTTAATAAAACATAACTAAGCAAAACCTCAGAGCAATACATTCAGTACAAACAAAATTAGGTCATGAAGAAGCTATACTAGAAGTGTTCTACAGGTTTGCAGACAAGTTAAGTTTTTAGCACAAAAAATTCAGCATTTCAGTTCAATACTTAAAAGTACTGGTATGCAAGTGTTTTAAACTAGTAGCAACTACTGAAGTATTTAGAGAGGGTCTACACCGGCTTCCAGCATCAGGTATAGCCAGAAACCACAGCAAGCAAGATAAACTCCTTTTAATTAGGAAACTAAATCCTGTCAGCCTGGAATGTCTCATGCCATTCCAGCTGGAATGGCAAGGCGGCATTCAGAGCCTAACCTCTCCAGGTGAAAGACCCCAAAAAGTTCAGTAGCCGACACAGCCAGCAGCCTACACCCATTTCCCAAAACCACTCAGAGCTCCTCGCACTTTCTGCAAGGCACAGGTTTAAATATTTAACACTTTAACATGCAAGTTTAAGTAGTTTTGCTTTGTAAAAGCTGCAGACTGAGATGGAATAAGACTGTGCCCCAGAGTTCTGGGAAGACACACCCTCAGCCCTCGCCTGAAACATTAAACCGTCGGTGACGCACAGTCGGTGGCAGCCCTCGCTGCCGCTGTTTGCACGCGTCAAGTGCACTGATAAACTCCAAACTTAGACACATCAAAACCTGACATTCGTTCTGCCCTCAGCTGTTTCCCTCTATCTACTACAGCAGTAGGAATCACAAGACATTTTGCAGAGAAAAGCAGAACAAGTCGTTGCAGGACAATCTCTGGCATGTGCCTGCACCCGCACCGCCGGGCAGCACCCACACGCCAGCCCGTCCCGGGACACCCTTCGTCAGCTAATCCTTACCTCTCCTGCTCTCCCCTCCTGGGGAAGGCGAATCGCTCCCTCCCCGGCCCGAGCGTTGAAGCGTCTCCCAGCCCGGAGCTGGGCAGCTAGCATTCCTTCCTCCCTCCCTCCCCGCCCAGCGATGGGAGGTCGCTTCCCCGAGAGCCGCAGAGGGAATGCGGTCATGTCGCGAAGAGATGCGCTACAAGGGGGCAGCGCCAGGCGGCCTGAGCATCCCGCGAGCACGGGGCACCCAGAGGGGATTCTCCCCAGCAACCAGCTCTTGTTCTTTTATTGTCTGGCACTTGGGAACAGGAAGCAGTAAGATACAGAGCTTTTAGGTAAGCAAACCATTTTTTTTTTAATTAATAAAAACAAAACACAAACCCAAAACAAAACAAAAAAAAGCCCCTCCAGTGCTCTTTACTCTTTAAAATAAATGCATTTTGCTTTGCTAGTTCTCAGCATGTCCAGTCAAACAGCAACACAGAGCTTGTATCTGGCTTTATGTACTTATTTTATCAATGTCTTTGAAATAACCAAAATCTCACAGAACACTAAGGATCCAGACCTATTTGGCCTCAGTCTGCACTGAAGGAAGATGCTGCCAGCTATTTCACCTCATAGTTCCTCAAAAATGAAAAAAAATATTAAAAATAAAGTGGTCCAAAAAGATTAGATTGAATTAAATACAGAGTTCAGAGCTGGCCCATACTGTAATATATTGCATTACCTCAGCAAATAATCCTTGTCTGCTCTAGATGAAACAGAGACAGACATCTGCTGCCAGTGAGGAAGACACAAGCAACAGAAACATCATGTACTGTGTGCTGCTGATGCAATGCACAGGAGCAGAATCAATCACCAGAAAGGTTAAGCGGGCTTTCCAGACTATAATCAGATATGTCAGAAATTTGTGTTCCTGTTAAGTCCATAATGTTTGAGCATTCCCATAGCTAAAAGGAAAAGATGTCATCTACTAATAAACATAATATTTGGATTAGTGAAAAATTTGAAGAACTCATGACTGTTCTAAAAATTATGGTCAATATGGTCACTGGGTGGTTTTTTTGTTGTTTCTCTTTAAAAATTACATCAGCCAGGAAAGTGAGTCGCTGCCTGGTACCATTTCTTGGGTATCACCTGAAAATTTAGGTTCCAGCTGTGAAATTTCAAAAGAGGTATAAAACACACCTCAAAAACCAAAAAACCTAACCCCAAACCCACAGACTGCCAGCTTCCTCAGGATGGTTAACATCATGGAAACCAAAATAGAGGGGATTATGCCCAGAACTGCAGCTGCAACTTAAAAGGAAAGAAGTTGGATTGAAAAAACATTTCTGCAGTCCACAGAGACCAGGCTGAGTGCACATCAGACAGGGTTTAGGGAAGAGCGACTTTGACTCTGCTCTAACTTGCACCAGCAACCAGCTTCAGCATCGCATCAGCCTCTGCGTACAGGAAGCCCAACTGGCTGCTCTGACCAAAACCAGGAACTGCATCCAGCCTGTGAAGTCTTGGGGCAAACATGCAACAAAAATGAAGAAACTCATCTCATGAAGTTTAGTGTCTCCACTTTCTGTCCTACATGTGAGTATATTGCACAGCATAAATTCATCCTGTAAGGGTTAGTGAGGCTCCGGGGCTTGACAGGTCCTGGGGAGAGCATGCCAGAGCCCAGCTTCCAAACTAGGTTGTGACTTTCTATCAGTGGCAGAGCTATTGCACAAACAATGTCTACTTTTGGGGGGTGAAAAGCCTTCTCTCCTTTGTCTCTGTCATCTGTGTTGCTGGAACAGCAAAGCAGCACTTGCTGGTGTACAGGTGGCAGATTGGCACTGTGGAGGCAGACATCTAAAAGCCACCAGCCCATGGGTCTTCAGACCTCTGCTTACTCACTTTTCTTTTTTTCAGGTAAGTGTAAAGCATCCTACAGGGCTATCAGGTATAACCATTCCCTCTGACTGAGAGGGAAATGACATCCCTAGCCCCTGTCACCAGGTAGTACAGCTCCTCAGTGGCTGTTTAAAAAAGGAGTTTAATTCACGCACAGTGCATGTGAAATACCTATCTTCCACATTTGCAAAGGATCAGAGATAGCAAGTTTTTCCAGAGCTTTAAGAGCACTCCGCTCTCTGAGTACTCAAAATCCAGTCTTGACGGTCCAACCTGCAATTACTGCCAAACCTAAAATAGCACCTCGGCAGTGCCAGCACCACTCATTTCCACGTCATGTCCCGAGACTCACCACACTGGGGTGTGGCAACGGCAGGCAGCAAATGAGTTCCCTGGGCACTCCCAGCCCACTTCCTCGACGCGTCTGGTCACACATCACTCCCCACACTCTTCCAAAATAGGAATTTTTTTGGTAGACCCAGTATACCAGTGTATTTTCCTCTTCTTCCTGCTTTAAGAAAGCCTTTTAGGGAAGAAGAAGGTGCCTGAGGTCCTCAGGTGACACATCTACTCCCCTGCATGGAAAATTGTGATGTAGGTTTATGCACAAGGAGAACTTCCAGCACTGGCAGGATTCCTCCAGCACATCATTGTGCAAGGGGACACATCTCCTCCGCAGCTCCAGCTGCCAAGTTTCACTGGGAGGCCACTAACATATATTTGCTCTCCAGAAGGTACTCAGTGATGGCTGTGGGAGCAGCAGCTGCTGCCTTCCAGGTGACAAGGGAGCAGAGAGGGTAAATTCAGGAGTTGTCTTTCACCACAAACCCTCAAGAACAGACCCTTTGGCAGAGTTCTGGGAGAGGAAGGCAGCTCGTTCAGTGTGCTGGCCTTTGGCTACAGTGGGCTGTGCAGCCCCACTGCTCTCCCCAGTGAGTCCAGAAGAGAACAATCATCTGCTTCTGGACAGAAGTTTTCCTGCCCACTCCAGAAGTAGTATTTTCCTCACTAATGCCAAGAGATACCATGCTAATGTTGGAAGCTGTTTGAGATAACTGATGAAACCCACGGTGATGAACAAGTCCGTGGGCATGCTACATCTGTCCTAGTGATTTTTGGGATGAGTTTTAACTGCAGCACTTCTAGCTCCTGCCTCAAATATCTGTTTGTTGGGATACAGCCAGCTCCACTGTCAACCAGCCATGGGGGTATATGACATGCTGGTCCACTCCAGCATCCCCATGCTAGAGAAACCTCCATGGCCAGAGGGCTTGGGTCACAGCAGCCTCGGGGAGATCCCAGAGCCAACAGAGCATCAGCAGACCTTGGCGAGCCATCAGGAAAAGCAAAGGTGGCTCGGTCTTCTGCCTTTGCCTGCTCTAGTGCTGCAAATCAAGTGTTTTCAGGAATATCCCCTCTCCTTACAAAAAAACGAAAAGAGAGAGAGAAGAGGGAGAGGTTCAAAAGAATACCTAACTGAAAGAGAAAACCAGGTAGCTTAAATAGTCTACTTCGCCAGAGAAAAAACACCATGCTCTATGAGCCAGGGCTTTAGAGGGCAAAGCTGAGTGGCCAGACACCACCCCATTTTGGACTGACATCAGTGACCATTTACCATGTGCAAGATGTTCCCCTCGTCCAGCTGTGTCCACATTCTCTTTTAAACATAAAGATTTTAATGAAATTAATGAACAGACAGAAGGACTCTCACCTGTGCTTTTTGATACAAATTGAGGGTTTATGCACTTTTTGCTTTCTCCCTCAGTACCAACCAATGGCAGTGTACATCCCATCAATGTAAACAGCTGTGGAAAGATGTGACAACTGAGGAGCAAGCATTTGACCTTAACTCCTCAGTTTATCAGTCCTTTTAAAGAAAAATCAGGTCCATCTTTGCTAGATTTCCCCCTTAAAAGCTTCCTGAGCTGCTCTGTCAGCGAGCGTGTCATCTAGAAGAAAGCAAGACATTAGTCAGGCTCATGCTTATTTCATAAAAACCTTACATATGCAGGAGGGACTGAAAGTTGGCCTTTATTTAAAAAACGGCTGCAAACTTGAGTATGATTTTGCAGTGCAAAACACATCTGAGGACTCACCTGATTTACCCTGTGCTCCACCAGTGCTCAGCTTAGCAATTAACCAGCTAATTATTCACAGCTTAGATCAGAGAGCCATGCAGTCACCAAAGAAGTCCACAAGTATGCCCAGAACACTGCACAAGGGATATTTTATGTCTTGCTATTTCATAAGAAAATCGGGAGGCTTCAGCTGATGTCAGCTCCAGGAAATAAGCCACAGGCAGATGATGCCGGAAGCAGGAGGCTTTATATTTAGTACTGAGTCACCCACTTTATTAAATTCAAAAGACAAAAAAGGTGGGTGTGGAGAGGGGATCAGTGGGAAAAAAGTGAACAAGTTATTCTCTTGAGATCATGGGCCATGGGGAATCTAAGGTTGGATGGGGGGTTTTTTGTAAAGGAAGAGCGAAATTAGAGATTACCTGAAAACCCTTTCTGCACATCCACTGGAAAAGCAGTTGGCAGATGAGCTGCACTTCCCAGGTCAGAAGCCAGCACTGAAAACACTGCAGGGGTCTGCAGTGCCTTTGAGATTTGCTCCAGCCAGTCCTGCAGGCCTGAGCAGGGCACCACCAGTTCTGAGGCACTTTCCCATCCTTTCTGCTACATCTTTGAGCCAAAGGAGAAGCCACTGGAAGGAACTTGGAGTAGAGAATATTTTTATGCCAGTTTTGCAGCTCCACCTAACCAATCACAAAGTGCACCTTGCAACAATCACACCCCAAAGAAAACACTTTGGGTGATTACAACAGCATCAGATGAAGGCTAATGGCTGCTACTGAAGCATGGGAAGAGGAACTGACCTGACACAGTAAAACTGCACCCAGGTAGGGCTGACATCATCCAAAGGCCATCCTGTCCCTTTCCTTCTCCTCACCATTTCAGTCCCTCCCATCCTGGCTGGCTAAGGGGTCAAATGGGCATCAGCACAAGGAAGATGAAATAGTGCAGAAGGCCCACTGTTAGCACAGCACCCCACTTAGAACCAGCTCAGCCACCCCACAGACCAGGCCACTGGAGAAAAAGTGGCGAGAGGTCTGGTAGGAGGGCCTTGGAGGCACAAACATACTTTTTCAGCTCAGCTGCCAGCTCTGTCCATCACCCAAGTCTGTCCTTGACATGACTTAGGCAATCCTCTGCTCTCTTGGAGAACATGCTCTAGATGACTATCCACCTACAGTCACTACTCAAGGAAATAGCATTTTACACTAGAACTGCACTATTACAGAAAACAAGTGACTGTTCACACAATATTTCTGAACAGGGAAACCGTTCTGATCCATTTTCTGGCAACACTCCACTTAGACACATCTACAATTGAGAAGTGTACAGCATTCATGTGGACTGCATCCTCATGGAATGTATTAATATGGAAAAGCTGCCATTTAATAGGAATGTAGTTCTTCGAACTAAGATCTTTTGACATACACTAAAAAAAGTTTTAAGAAGCACCAAAAAAACAACAAACAGTTGCACAATGCAAATTACAGGAGTACAGATTTGTTCAGAAGAGGTTCATATTTTCATACAAGTCTGTCAATAAGCCTTTTAACTTTCTGTCAGTGATAAATACTCTGCAGCCTGAGCAGCAGCAACACCTTTGCAAAGTTTTCAGCTACTTGAGCCAGATTTCTCCCCTGAGAAGATTGACTTTCCAAATACTAAAAAATAAATACTGCCACCAAAGCCAAGCACTGCACCTCATTTCAACTTTAAAAAAGTCAACTGAAAACAAGAGCTCTCTAATGCCAAACACCACCAGGGACTTGCCTATAGAAGCACCCTATTAGATTACTAATAAAATTGGTGTAATCTTCAAAATAAGATTACAACAGTAAAAAAGATGTGATTTGAAAAATAGACCTGTGGACTGTAGCAAGTCCACAGTTACACAGAACCAGAGGTCAGGAACTGCTTAATACCTTCCACCTATACGCAAGAAAAGATTACACCTCTGCAGTCACAGCCTGCTCCGGCCACCAAATAGACATTTGGCGAACAGTTGACCACTGTGCAGACCAGTTTGCTGCACCCACTCCTGGCCAGGTGGGAGACTGTGGGAGATTGCCACTGGGTGGTTCCTCAGTCCCACACAACCTATCTACACCTGCAGGTGAGCTCCCACTATCAGAAAGGTTTCAGTTACAAACCAGCTTGGGCAGCAGCACACACACCCAGCCCAGCCAGGGAGGATCTCCCGGAAGGGGCTGGTATCTCATCTGGACATCCTGCCAGAGGCACTTGGCTCATCATATTGTGCAAGGGGGCCTACAAGTTCATTTGTGTTGAACTAGTCCCAAATCTCATCTCGAAGGGATGTTGAAGCTTTTTCTGGTATTTAGCTCATGCAAGGGAAACTTGTTGGCTTCCCTCCAATTGCTCTTTTTATCTCAGACCCCAACAGAAAGTCTCCTGTAGGATGGACCTGCTGGATAGGGTAACTCTAGGGGCTCCCACAACTACTGCACTCTTTTCAAATACGTAGAAAGGTGGGGTTGAGCTCGATTACCACTCACACATACACTAAGTTGTCACCCATAGCCTTCAGGTCCCTAGAGCGCCATCTTCACCGCACAGCTCATTACACTGTTAATTAGTAAGCCATCTCACATTTTCCAGACCATAAAAAACAGCTACTAGTAGCAGATTGATCTCTGCTGTGAAGCCAGTCTTTGCTTTGACAGCAGATTTCTTAAAGTCTCTAGTCTGTTGTGGCTGTTGAGTTTAATGCTTTATGAATTAGTATTAAAGAAACACTCATCCTAGAAATTAACAAAACAAAACCAAAAACCAAACATCTACAGATCCTATATAAAGCCCAACAAGGCATGGTATTTGATAGAAGGCATGAAGCAACTTTGGAGTTCAGGCAGAAGAGGTAGATCTGTAGCTGGGAGCAAGGACACCACAAGGTTCAACATGGATTACACCAAAGAGGTCCAAATCCTGAGCAAGAATATCAGCTATGAGTGTTACACGTAAAAGGACAATGCACTAAAGAAAGTGCAATGCCTTGCTATGTGCCAAGTTGATATCAAACCAATGCACAGAGCTTTGATTGCTAAAGTGAATCATTGACTGATACTGGTTGTAAAGGCGCTTGTGTAACAGCTGGTTTCAAGGACTGTACAGGCCAGAATCTTACTCCATTTCATAACTTTCAAAATTCTTTTCATACAGACCTTCAGAACACAAGAAGCAAAGAGACCAACTAAAACAACCCCATATAACCCAGAAAAAGTGTATACACTACTTAGAGAAGGGGGAGTGAGGGGAGGGAGGAATAAAAGTTGTTGCCATTAGTGAGGGATCTAACTAATGTAGGCTCGGTACTACTATTACCATCCATCCAGCACAGCTACAGTAACTTCCGGAAGCTTCTTAGCTGGGCAGAAGCAATGTCAGGTTTTCAACAAGAAGTCTGACTATGCTGCCTTTGCTGGAGCATTTGGTTTATATATTACAGTGGCAAGAGCCCAGCTGGAAATTAGATCAACGGGAACATTACAAAGGGGTGGGCGAAAGAAGGGCAGGAGCAGGATTGCACAGGAACCTCCCATCAATGTCCCCAAGGAAAGCTTAGTCCCAACTTCAGCCAAACAGTGCAGAAAGGAACAGGCTAAATTTTAGGTCAGACATTAAGGCTGCTTATTAAAAATACTTTCAGTTTTCAGAAGGCCCAGTTTCCCCTCTCTCCTCATGGAAAGATGAATTCTACCTAAGTGAGGATTCAGAAACTTGCTTAGTCTTACCAGGAGCACTGAGAAACATGAATGCTTTTGTAAATGTATTTCCATTTGTTCTCTGCTGACCTTCAGCATGTTGCTATCTCAGAAACAGTTCTTAAAAGCAGGGGCCAACTTTCTCCCTGAATGCCTGCCCAATACCAATCACAACACGGTAATTTTATATACACCCACAACACCCTATGTATTCCCTACAATAAAGTCCTCACAATCCATTCTTGGAGGCAAAACATTCTGTGCAAAATTCAGGAAATAACAGCTTAATTGCAATATTGTTTTGGAACTCACTTCCTTTATTTCTGTGACCAGCTGGAGACAAGCACCTTGCTCTATGCTGGGTCAAGGAAATGTTTAACTACAGGATTTATAGCAGAATATATATGTGTATTTACCACCACAGCTGCTCAACAGTTATAGCAGAAGACAAACACTGTTTAGCCCAAGGAAAACAGGGATGGGCTGGAATATCAGCCTGCTCACTAACATCTTGCTGCATATGCTCCAAGGCAGGACAGCATCCAAGCCTGTCCCTGGGACGAGACTCAGCATCCTGGAATCTCAAAACCACAGCCCTGTTCCAAACCTAAACAACACTCCACAGATCCTTCCTGACTGATTAGCAGAAAGGAGCACAACATTGCCATGGCAGCATAAACAAGGACCCAGAATTTATGATCTTTCAGACCCAGCTGAAGCACTGCTTCACAAAATATGAGTGCAAATTACAGGGATGGGTAGCTTGAATTCAAGTTTCCACTTGGTTAGCACTGCACTGGACAGACTGAGAACTTAGGTGCTTGCCCAGCAGTTTCATCTGCCAAGAGGGGCTGCACCAAGATCTTCCATGAAAACAGGGACAGAGACTGTGAAAACCCATGGGACCTCATCCAGTTCCTGACCCTCCCAGGAGAGCAGAGTCAAAGGCAACAAGTTCAGTCCTAGTGTTTGTGAAAGCAGAACAAGACACTCTTCTACCTTGTAGTACAGAAGAGAGAGTGGAAGAGGCAGATGAGCAACCCCCCTCCCCTTGTTATTTTGAGCAGAATTCCTGGTACATGGGCTTCTGCCACCAGGGCTGGAACAATACCACATACACCAGCAACATCACTGAGGCAAAGATCAATACAAACATTAAAAAAACCCAAATCTGATCAAAAAAAGGTACTTGGAGAGAGTGAGCACATATCAAAAAAGGACTTCAGCTATAGTTTTCAGATAATGCAACAGGCAAGGAAGAAAATTGAGATGGCACACAGGTGACTGTGCAAACTTGTTTCAGGAACACCCACTGCACATCACCTTCCATCTAATCCAAACAGGATACAAGCTTCTGTTATCCAAGGTCTTCAACCTGAATTTCAAACATCTTGTGCATTCAGCTCTGGAGAGCCCTAATTGAATCACTAATATATTGGCAAAAAATAAGCCACATAGATATAATGCAGAATCCCATGCCTTCCTATTTGCTTTCTAGTATAGAAATACTTCTCATATGTTGACCTTCAGGAAAAAAACCACACACAAGAGAAAACAAAGGGGATTTTTCTAAAGCTTCCTTTCCCACCACTCCAATGAGACAACCACTTCAGTAGCAATCCAGAGGATGCCCCCAGAACTCTGTAATCAGTTCTTTCTGTTTTCCCCCTAGCAAGACAGTCTCCCCATCCTTTGGACACAAGGGAGGACAAGCAGTTCTAGCACACAGAACTCCAGCAGAAGCTGCAGTAACAAGGCATAGGCCAGGGCAGGATTACCTACAGCATCTCTCTGAGCCACAGCCCCATTCTGCAGCTGGTATGGGAAACACTGACAGAAGCCAGTAGCATTTCTGATGTTACTCAGCCTGTCTCATCTACCAGATTATCCGATTTTCTTCTTTATGCTTTTCCCCAAGTTGGTGTTTTGCAGGTTTTTCCTTGTCTTGACCTGACCCTGCAGTGGGCAGCAGTTCACTTTGCCTTGTGTAAGTTCCTGTATTTATACAAACATTTTTANAGTTTCCTCTAGCAAAAAAAAATCTGTAGTAAAGATATAACTGTGCGAGTCAGTTTTTCCACTTTAAGAATTTGAGATATGAGTTAATAGCCCCTTGACTCTCAAAGTAAAAAACATGCAGGTGAGTTAGACAAAGCCTGAAAGCTCATCCCTAGGCTTTGGGGGAAATAAAATCCTTCTAGTGTCCTTCTACAGACAGTTTCATGACTGTTTGCAAAGGTTTTATGAGACAATACAATATGTCACATTTTGAAGTTTTTTTACAGTCTACTCTAGAACGGAATTACCAGAAACAAGTGTATTACCTCTGTCAAGGCAGAGTCTACAAAAACTAAAGAGAAGGCAGCATTTTCTCTCATTACAGAGACCTTTGATCACCAAGGTCACGTAAACCAGGCCCACAGAGCATGCTAGTCATAAACAGCCATGGAACAGGCACTGGGCAGAGTCTCCTTGCTCTCCTCCCATCACACTCTCCTGCTCATTTACTCCCACTCCTGCCCTAAACAACTATAAAGGCTGTGGCTAAGCTGGAGGAATTGCCAAGCAGCACTGCCTCCTTCCCAATCTCGAGTTAGCCGCATCCTGCCTTTCCCCACAGAGCAGGCTGGAGCCTGCCAGCAGCATTTCCCACCACCTTGTAAAAGGACTCGCTGCCCCACCAAGCATGGCCAAGGACAGTGGAAAGCAAATGAAACAACAAAAGAAATCAACACTTGAGGTTAACGAGGCAGAGAACAGATGCACAGGGCAAGGAGACACTCAGATCTTCCCTCTGCTATCCCATGGCCAACCACTCAGACTTGCCTGAGAAGCTTGGGTTTGAGGCTTGGCTTTTCCAATAGGAAGTGGGGGAATGGGATCACCACACCAAATACCAGTCAGCCTCTTGCCCTCCATGTTTTTTTCTGTTTTATAAGAAGAGGGAGGAGTGTGCAGCTCAGGTCTGGACAGACAAGACTGAGCTGGAGGCTATGGGGCAGGAGCAGTCTCCAGGCCAATGGACATTCCTGCAGCACCTGAGCTCAGACATTCTTAAAGTGGCAGCCTAATGCACAGGCTGTGGACTAGAGTTTTCAATTTTTTCAGGTCCTTCAAGAAGCACAGCTAAAACTTTGATCAACATCTATGGTAACTACGTGGCTGGCAGTCAGACATCTGGCTCTACACCTTTCCAATAGTGGTCACCCTAGCACTTTTGGATTAATTAGCAGCAAACAGATTTTCTGAGGTATTTTATAGCTGAAGGGCTTCCTGTGGCTGCCAATACCCCAGAAACCAAGACACAGATGTGTTGTGTACAGTTTTCAGCCTGATGAAAAGGAAGACTATTTTTAATCCAAGCCTACGTAGGGTGGGGCTCAGTCTCCAACCAGGCAAAAAAGCCACTATAATCCACAAGACCAATGCCTGGCAATCTTTGCTTGCAGGCTGATGTCTGTTCTATTTTGGGGATGGGAGGAATTTAGAATAAAAAGATATATAAATTAAGAACAAAGGAGGCTATGAAAAGTGAACAGAGGGAAGGGCCAGACTTATCATGTGTATTTTGGTCTAAAGAACAGGGCTGTAAAAGAACACAAATCAGAATTACTCTATTTTCCATTTCCCACAGCAGTTTATAATTTATAACATGGGCTGAGGAGAGTACAGCCCCAGTATATTTTTTACAGGAGGAAAAGCCAATCCATGGGTCCTTGCACAGCAGTGAGACCCTTGGGAGGATCAGGAGTCACCAGCCATGGACATACCACCAGGATCCCATAAAAGGTTTCCTATCTCAGACACGAATACAACATCTGTTGAGACACCTCCCTGTTTTGTGCAGTCGGGAGTGCAAAAAAGGCAAAGCAGAGGACTGGAAAAGAAGGGAAGTTTTGTTTATTTAGGGCTTATGGCCAACAGGCAACCAACCCACTTAAAGCAGAGATTTTTTGTACTCTCAGCACCTAAACGAAGCCAAAATCACACAGACTTCAGACACAACATACCACTAGGTTTTATTTGTTACAGACCCTGTCTTAACTTGGCATTCAAGCCAACTCAACACAGCCATTTACTTTGCCACATTAGCCCCACATTCCTTGCAGTGCACAGGTCATTTGTCTAAAAGCAGGTACAGATAGTTTCTCTCACTGTCTTCAGGTGCCCCTTTACCATCCACCCATAAACTGGAAAACACTTGCATAGGCATCAGCATCTCTAGAGATCCTTCTTCACCTGGCCAGGGCTGGATCATTAACCCAACTACAGAAGTCTGCAATTACTTCTCTTGGCAGGTTGCAGAAAGGGCAGGATGACTTTTGCTGCTTATGGGATAAGTGGAGGACTAGCAATGATGAACCTCAAGCACTGCTATCACTTTGGTCACAGACTTCTTTAGGAAAAAAAGCCAACATCTAAGCAACACTATGAAGTTTAACCCAAACGTTATAAGCATAGCAGCAAAACGGGATGCTGAATACCTCAACACATGACTATCGACAACTTCACTTTGTCCTTCCTTGTTCTACACAAGTAACCTCATCAACTACCTGCTCTCTCACTTCCTTCACTAAGGGCAGTATGCGATGAGGAAACAGTGAATGAGACAGTAAAGTCTATAGTCAGCTTTAAAAAGAAAAAACAAAAAAGCTTACTTAAAACATCAGTAATTAGGCCTCCTGCAGAGACACTACACTTTATCTTCTCTTGAAGGTCACAGTAATAGTCTCTCTTCCCAGCTATTCAGTAGGGACTTCCAGCAGCATCTGTGAGCTGTCACTCTTTCTACAGGAACAAAAAACCTACTGGAGAGGCAGGAAAAACAGCTGTAAGCATTTCAGAGAAGGAAATGAGACAAGGAGACTGGTTAGAAGCATATGGCCCATATGGATTGACATAAGCAATCGGCGGCAGGCCTAACCAGAGCTTCCCATTTCAGACACCGTTAATAGTGGACAGGCCACTGTAGCCCATCGGGACAGCCTGGGTGTTGCAGGAGGAGTCAATCTGCCCCCAGGAATGTGCACATTGTCCAGCTGCCCAGGGCGTTGGAGAGTGCAGACCAGTCAGCACAGGGGGACACAAGGAAGGGGACCTAAAGCAAGCAGCCCACCTGCCAAAGATGCTGTATTTGATGGGCAGTGGTCACCCTCACGGCTCAGCTGCTGAAAGGCAGAGATAAACTAACAGGAATCAGCTGGCAAAACAAACAAAAGGGAAAGAATGACTGTGGATAGCTCCATCTCTGCTGATAGCAACTCTCCTGGGGGCACAGAAGCTCCCTTTTCATCATCATGCCACTCACAAACCCACTGCAAAACTAGTTTTAAGTAGCCCAGGCATGAACCCACAAACCCAAACAGGAAACCCTAGCTGTTAGAGGAGCACACATGATATAATTCTTCCAAGCAGGCCAGACCGGACTTGCTTATCATTCTTGGTATTTTTAATCTATTACCAAAAAAAGCCAACAGATTATAAATTCCCAGGAGACCAGTGGATGCCACAGTAACTGAGTGGACTGGCTGGCCACCACAGCTCAGCACCCTGCCCAGGGAGGTCCACACCCCTGATGGGAACAGAACTGCTGGGAGAAGGTAGAAGAGCAAAGCAAACAGTCCTGCTGACAAGGGCAGCTGCTGGTCAGCACTGATGTCAATCATGGTAAGCACTGATATCAGATGTGCCCACCACAGGGAAGAGCTCTATCACCTCCAATGCCACCACCTCCAGATCAAACACTAGCACTGGCAGCACTAACAGAGTGCACATGTGCATGTCTTCTCCTCCCATCCCACTCTCCAGCCCTATTAGGTGGGGACTTCTGTCTTCAGCTCCATCAATTCACCACATTTGCTTGCTTAGCTGGTACAGGTTGCTCTTTACATGGCTGGCAAATGACACAGGAACACACCAAATACCTGAAATCTCAAACGCTGGGCCTGCTGCCCAGATTGGGCTCTGCAGCCACAAATACACAAGTCCCATCTTTTGGCTGTAATCAAATCATGACTTCAATCAACAGTTAAAAGAGTGGGTGGGAGATGGGGTGGGCTGGGGGCTGCAGCACAACGAGATGAGGAAGGAGGACTTCTGACAGCCAGGATCCCCTGTCCCCATGCTGATGGCACAATGTGACAATGCCACCTAGGTAAAGCAGAGGAAATCTACACCTTCAGCCCGTCCTTGGGAAGTATCTGTACAAACCAGAAGACTTTTCACAGACCATTCTGCAGTGTTCCAAGTGACTCTCACAACACATGGAAAGGTGTTATTCAAGTCTCCACTTCAGAGAAACCTGACCCAGAAACAGGAAAGACATCCAGGGCAGGAAACACTAGTAAGGACAGGACAGGCTTGACCCATCACCTACAACTTCAGCATTGAAGAGCACAAAGTAGGCAGCTGCTAAGACTGAAGCTGAACTAATGCTGCTGGTGTCTAAACACCACCTGCCTCACACCTACTCCCTGCATACACCACACTGAAGATACCTATTTTTAATTCAGTAAATCAAAGAGAGACAGTACACTCATAGGAACACCCAAACTCCTGTGTACGGAGCAGGGGACACAACAGTAGTTCATTCGTGACCAGCAGTCACACAGCTGAAAGTGATTACAGCAGCCCAGTCACTGTCAGCTGAGCTGCTGCTGCTCAGAGGACCTCCAGGATGCCCACTGAGCATTATTTCTCCCAGCCACAGCACCCAGGGCCCAGATGTTGGACCATCACCCAACTGCCTTCAGTTTTCACACTTCCCACCTACTTATCCAGCAGCAGCAAGAGCAGCAGGTACCTCCGGGCTGGAAAAGGGTTTTAATGGTGCAAGCAGGGACAGCTGATTCTGCATAAGAGTCTGAGCAACACTCTGGGATGTTCAGAGGGGAAACGGTCCTTTCAAGCCCTCCCCTACCAGCAGTGCTGCAGACAGGGCTCTGCCAAGACTTTACCCACCATAAACACAACCACTGCTGCTTGTGTAATAATCCAATTCCAAGAGTGCCAACAGGAATGTATGTGCAAAGATGTCAACAGATGCCTATCAAGGGGCTTGGGGACCAGGGATAGGTGATGCTGTGACATTTGTTACAGTAATCCAACAAATACTGGTTTAATTCAACCCTGCATTGCCCTCTTTAAAAGAGTTGGTCTCAGTTTTGCAACATGCTTGAAAAGAAAAGATATTCAGGAATGTTTTGCTTTGCATATGCATTAAGGCTATTTGGTAAACTTCTAAAATTCAGTATTCACCTTTCACACACCTGCTGGCAGGAGTTTCTGTATTCATCTTTGGCTTGTTTGATATAATTAGCAACTCTAATTACTTTCATGAGCTCAATGTCCAAAAAGATAAATAGATTACTAAATGCACACTAGTACTTACTTCAAAAAGTGCTGAGCATGCAAAGGCCAGTAATTGATTGATAAATATTAACATATCATGTTGTGACTATTCCCAATTTGACAAGAAACTTAAAAGAAAGTTAAAAATTAATATCTGTTATTGCACCAGGCAGGTTGATAGCTTATCAGTCACATGTTTAAACATCTGGCCTGGAGAGATGAGAATCTGCCTTTTTTTATGCAGAATTACCGCTCTAATATATGTGAAGGCAGAGTAATATTCAAAGTCTGAACAAAACATCAACTTAAACCATGTTTCTTTTGCTGCTTAGTGCTACTTGGTGGTACACAAATAAAAACCAAGTAGCAGCCGCATAAATTTCACCAGTCCCACCCTCTGCAAACTGCACAGCAACACTGTAGCAGCCAGCATCTCCCTTCTTCCTTCCCCACCTTTGCTTTCCACTCTTTGTGATCAGAAGCACCACCATATCCCTGCACAGGGTTAAAGTGCCTCCAAACGTGGCAGGTCAAGTGGCGCCCTTGTGAACACCATTAGAGAGCCGGACCGTGCTTTGTAGGGCACTGATGGATCTGTACAAAATCTGTGCTGGAATAATGCAAGCAGGCTTGATGCTGCTGTTCCATCACCTCCTCTGCCGCAGGCAATTCACAAGCAAGAAAATCAAGCTAACAGGCCTGTATCTAAAGAGGGACCAATGTCCCCAGAGAATTCCAATCCACATCTCTCAGCGTTTTATGAAGCAAAGAAATGCAAAACATTGTAACTTATAAAACAAACAAACCCCAACTACAAACAAGAAATACCTCATACTGATATAAAACAGAACTTACTTGGTCTTTGGCTCTGCTGAAAACACGGCCCCTTTGTGTTTCACCACCTATTATTTAATGTTGTGTAAAATGGATTACCAAGAACATTATCTGTGTGTTGGTACACGTCACCAAATAAATTACCACCACCTCAAATACCACCAAGACAACTTCAGGTGTGAAATGAGCCGCTGATCACATCATCTAGTTAGATAAGGAAGTGCATTACAGTATCTATGATGGGCACACTCTCCCTAAACTCACTGCCAATCATGTAAAAGAAAAGTATTTATCTTCTCCCAATGCACTATGCTATACATCGTCATAAATGCAACTACCATACTGAAGCTCCAAGTGGAGCACTTGCAGTTTAACTACACAAAAAGTACAGATAAAGCCGTTCACAAGGCACACAGATCACTTTGATCACCAGCAGCTGCTTAAGCACAACTACTGAATTAACTGTCCCCAACATCCCTTCCAATCAATCACTGAGCAGCAAGCACTCTCCTTTGCTTCCCTCAAGTCAGAACTGTTGTATTTCCGCTTCTCCAAAGCCATTTAAGTCACTGCACTAGAAAGCCAAGTTAACACAGGAAAGAGTTACTAGAAGATCCCGCATGAGTGGATTCAGGACAAACTCATTTAACAAGGCTGCAATTCCTTCATTCGCCATCTTAATCTCGCAACAATTGAAACCCGGAGCAGAGAAGCCAGTAAGGGAGCCCCAGGGGAAAGGCTTCCTCAGGATTTATCCAAATACCTAATGAAGTCATCAGACCCCAGAGCACCGCTGAAAACCTCATCTAGCCAAAACTGGTAAATAGGTTTCTGGAGTTTGGGGCATTCTTAATCTGGGGAGATGTTTGCATATTTTATGGGAGGGGAAACTTCATCAGATTAGTTTGATAAGAGAACAAAGACCCTGATTAAACACAATTCTTTATATCTAGCACTGAATGACTGAGTTTAATAATCACATTATAATCTCTTAACTCAGACAAAGAATGATTTCACAAGCAAAAAATTCCTTCAAAGGAGCTTGGTTACAACCAAGCAACATCCTCAAATTGTTAAACCATTGGTAAGATTACCGGGTTGTGATAACAGCAGTGTTTGGAAAAGGTTTCACTTAACAAATTCTTTTATTACATTTTTTAAAGAGTTATTTAGATGCAAACAAACAGATCTGAAATTTAAAGTCTCTGCGTGCATACACCCCACATAAGGCCATCAAACACCCCCCAGGACAAAAATCAGCTGCAGAATATTGCACCAAGGGGACTTGCCTTGAGTCCACCAACCCCCCTGAATCACTGCTCTCCACTTACAAACCACCAGCAGCTCCTCTTTGCACAAGATTTCTTTTCAAAACAGATTGAATTTCTATACATCATTATGCACAGCACTAGCACATGCTGATCTCGGTAACTATTCCCTCTTTATATCCAGGTTCCAGCTGTTGTCTTTAAAGTTTCTCTAAGCAAGTCTCCCAGCATTAAGGAGTTTTGCTTCTCAGGTTACGAGGCTCACTGGAGAAGTCACAAGTGTTACTGGGTGAACAATGGCTCCAAGTTCTCATGCAAAAGCAATTTACATGAGATATCTATTATCTTTTAGAGTCGCTTCTACAGACTGACCAAAATCAGGAAGCCCAGCTCTTACATTCCACTAGAATTGTGTAACAGCAATAACAACCTCAAAGGCTGATTCAATGGCATTTGCTCAGATCTATACCAGGAGCTCTCCTGAAAAGAAATCAATGAGTCCAAATGGTGCCCTGCTTGAAGATACAGATGCTCTTACAGAGCAGGCACATGCAGCCTGTCCAAAGGAAGCATTAACTGGAGGTCAGTTCCCATCCACATGTTTCACCACTATTTCTACTTAGATAAAAACTTAAAAGTGGAGCACAGTCATACCAGCAGAGCTGTTACCTCTGTGAGCACTGGGACTTGATGTTATCCATTAGAGTACTTCCAGCCAGCATCAGGGTGCCCCAGAAAAGGAAAATCTGAAGCTTTAAGTCCTGAAAAATTGCCTGCTCTTCTCTTTCCCTTCCCAGGCTCTCAACAAGAAGCCATTGTTAAGGGGAGTAGGGTGACACCTCCTCTCCCAGGCCAAATTAGAGCTGTATAAAAATAAACCCACACAGCTGTCCCACGACTTCACTTTATTTCACCCCGTTTCAATTAGACGAGAAGCCGCTCCCATTTCCTCACACTCTCTGCTTTAGGAATACTATCCTGCACAAAAGATAAAAGTAAAATGCAAACCGAACCCATTTTCAGTGCCGCTCTGCGGGAACCCAAAGCGGGAAGCGGCACCTCCCCGCCCCTCGGCCGGGTTCTTCTTCTACCAACTCGCACAAAACCCCAAATCTGCCGCAGCCGGGGCTCCATCCCAGCGCCGAGCCCCGGCAGCGGCCGCGGGCAGGGCATCCCCTGCGCCAGGCCCGCCCCGG
>WEIT01017702.1:64461-87672 GCA_013389985.1 Dryoscopus gambensis
GGTGTGGGGAGCAGTCCAAAGTAAGTCCTCCTGGAGTGGAAAATGTGGCTCTGTTGGAGTAGAGGTAATCCTGTAGGAAGAGTCCAGTGGTGACAGGATGGGTCCAGTTTTCCTCAGGGAATCCGGTGGGAAAAACCAGCTGTCTTGATGTCCTGAGTTGCAGATTTTATGCAGGTAGAGAGACTTCAGCTCCTCCTACTGAGTGGAGCTTTCCCTAATGGGGTGATGAGAGGTTATCAGTCACAAGGAGAGCCTTAAATGGCTCATTCCCAGGTGATATCCCCTTGGAGGAGGATGGGTGGAGGACAAGATAAGGAAGCACTGCCCCATCTGGTTTTAACGATTGACCCATTAACAGAAGGCACCCGCCCTCCTTCCCCTGGAGTTACAAGAGATGAAAATATCTTTCAACCGGTTTTAACAGATGAAATAGAATAAAATTTTTGGTTACATATTGCAACCCAAGACAGTCACCATTATTCTTCATCCAAATAGGATAATCCAAGAATGTGGGGAATCATCTTTACCGTTCTCTGAGTTAATTTACATGAGTTAAAGAAGCATTCTACATATCAAACTACTATTCCTAAGTTTTGTTAATAAAAGAAACTACATTCATACAGTGACGTTTTTAACATTACACATATAGCACTCACTTTATTGCGAAAAGCCAATATTTTAATATGTATTTATAACAATGGCAAGCCAGAGTCACACATATGATGCCTTTGTACAGCCCTTACAGGTTTTTTATGCGTTGATCTTATAGAGGACTCACTGACCTTCGAAGCACATAGGAGAGTGGGTGAGATTTTATTTGCAATTCATATCAACAGGGTGAACTTCCCTCCTTCACCATTCTGGACCAGAAACCAAAAAAAGCATAACAATGAAAAAGGGGTTTTGTCTCTTCATTTTACTTGATTTATCAACCCATCAAGACCAGATCCCAAAAAGCTACTGAATCTACATTTCCTTTCTCCTAGCTAGGGTACAAGCAACTGCTTACAAAGAAAATCATGTTTCCAGAGAACATGAGATGCAGAAGGTCAGACACAGGTAGTTTGGGACAGAAGAACCAAGCAGAGTTAGCTGCAAACTAACTAGCTGTGGAAAATACAGTCTCTGCCATGTAGCTGACAGTCATTCATTTCTTATCTCGAGTGACACTCTGGCATGCAGTGACCTGGTTATTACCAAAGCCTGATGTTCTGCATGCAGCTTCTTATTATTAAATTAGTTTAGTTGAGGTGTTAGGGCATGGGTTGGACTCAATGACCTTGAAGGTCTCTTCCAACTGAGTGATTCTGTGATTCTGTGAAATCCTGGCAATGTGCTCAGAGCTGGACAACATTACCCTGGAATTAAGTTTCTAGGAGGGGTTTGAAGGGGAAAAAGCCTGGTGGTTTAGCAAGATAGGAGTGGGTCAATACTTCATGCAGTTGATTTTGCACTGGGGCAAGACTGGAGGCAGGAAGCAAAGTACCTGCTTATGCAGGCAATTCTGCATGGTATTGAGAGCTTGGGATGGGATGAACAGGGACATATACAGGGCCTCCAAGGAGGAGTCTTGAGTGCATGGTGCTGACCTTCGTGCTGGTCAGGCTTGCAGCAATGGCCTTTGCTTTCATTTTTCTCTCCACTCTGCCTTCCTTTGGCTCAACTCAAGTTAAAATGAGGTACACAGAGGCTGCATGGCAGCTAATGAATTATATTCATCTGCTGCAGGCTGAGAGCTGGAGGCTGTGCTTGATAACTGAGGAAGTGTTCTTGCTGCTCAAGGACACTTTTTCTTATGTTCCTAATACTTACTAATTTGCTCCTATCATCACCAAAAGAGTTGTCAAGCACTGGAACAGGCTACTCAGGGAAGTGGTTGAGTCACTATCCCTGGAGAGATTTTAAAGTCTTGTAGATATGGCACTGAGGGATATGGTTTAGTTGTGGGCTTGGCAGCACTGGGTTAATGGTTGGACCTGATGATCTTAAAAGTCTTTTACAACCTAAATTACACTATAAT
Organism: Dryoscopus gambensis; assembly: GCA_013389985.1. Classification (NCBI taxonomy): domain Eukaryota; kingdom Metazoa; phylum Chordata; class Aves; order Passeriformes; family Malaconotidae; genus Dryoscopus; species Dryoscopus gambensis. The sequence goes on from WEIT01017702.1 coordinate 66,482, forward strand.
TCTAACTAATTTGGACTTTTTAGTCCTTCTAGTCTGTAACATATTTGTGAATATTTTGTTCTCATTTTCTCTGGACTTTCTCCTTGATTTTTCTTATTTATGTGCTGCTCTAACTTTTGCGTCCTCCTCCCTTGTACTCCTGCTGGCACAAAGTTCCTTCAGCTCCTCAGTCATCCCACAGCCTCCAAAATCTATGGTAAGCGGAAGCGAAGCAGGGCTGTCTACATTGCTGCAAGCCCAGAGCTTGGGAGATGCTGTGGATGTGAGCCAGTGCTAATAAATAGGGAACTATCAGTGACTGTGTAAGGCAGGAAAATTGCAGAACAAGATAAGACTCACAGAATTCTCTTATGCTGATTTTGGATAAGGGTATTTACCCAGGGAAAAAAGAAAACTTATCCTTAAAAGCAATGCTCTCTCTCCAGCCGTGTGTATGTTTGTGCAGTAGCTGTGCCGTGTGTAACAGGAGCAGGACCCTGTGTGGAGGTGTAGCTGTGACACACTCACTCCTTTGCACCCTGCCTAGCACAGAAGTTGCTTTGCAGTCTTGCAGCCCAGGCTGTGGCTGTTCCCAGCTCTGAGGCCAGGCTGCACCACCCCTGCTAAACCAAACACCCTGTGCAGCTCCACTTGGGCCCAGGACACGTGAAGCCCAATGCAGTGACCAGGACAAACTCACTGGAGCAGTTTCTTTAACAGGTCCAGCAACTGCAAGGCTTTGTTTCCTTCTCCTGTTCTCTGCAGAGCAGAGCTCAGGCCACGTGCCTTGATCTAAGCAGAACCAAGGAAGCTGCTTTGCCCTGAGTTGCATCTCCAGGTAGCTGAGTGCTGCTGGGGCAGGGCTGATCCTGCTGATCAAAACCAGGAGGCTCTGGTGCGTACCAGCCTCCCCAGGACAGGTGAGTGCATGGACTGGTGCTGGTGCATCAGCCCACATTTACATATCTGTGCTTTGCATTCCCTAAACTTTATTGCCAAGGACACAGCAGGAAAGAGAGAACTGTCTGAAAATAATGTGACTTCTGTGGTAACTGCATGTGGGATGCGGCAGAAAGCCAAGTAACTCCTTGTGATATACAAGAAGAACATAAGGAACTACAGACAGGGCAAACAAAAATCAGTCTAGGGTGATTCAGGTTCATGTCATCCTGTTGTAGGATATGGGACAGACTACCTACCCTCTCCAAGGCACTTCCAGCCTTATCTCCTGCTATTGGCATTCCTGTTTGTTGCAGGAAAGCAAATTTTAGTGCTGGTCACACTGGGATTTCTCTCCTTTCCCATCTATCTGTGCAGGATCCCAAACAGCACAGAGGGTACAGCTACAGTGCATGGAGCAGCTGCAAGCTCTGTGTGCAATTAACCTCATTTCCAGCCCCATAAGTGGTGTTTAGCTCCATCCTCCTTGCACAGGAGCAGGGATCAGTCCTCCAGGCAGCAGATGGGGAGTGTTGCGTCCAGCTGGCAGCAACACTTTCGCCTCCCTGACCCCACCACTGTACTCCCTCTTCTTAGCTCTTGCTGTTCTAGTTTTTGCTGATCTAGACATGTTAAAATTAATTTTTCTCTTGGTGCCTGACTCTAGGCAAGGTTCTTGGATAGCTGGGTCACTGCAGTCTGTGACTGTCAGCTGCTGAAATCATTTGCATTGGTCTGTGGGCTGGTAACCCACTAAATACCCACTTTTGATGACTAACCAGCATCAAAACTCCTGCAAGCTTCATTTTAAAAACAAAGAATATTTTATTCAAAGAGAACAAGAAAATGCATTTCCATGATGTAAAATGATTTGCCTTCATGTGTCAAGAGCCCAGCTCAATTTCCCTCTGGTCTGCATTCTGGAATCATTACCACACTTATTTCCAGTAGTGCAGAAAGTCTTTTCCATATGCCTGCAGTTCAGCCAGTAGCTGTAGTCTGTAGCTAGTGTTTAATGTCTCCTAGGCAGGAGGAGATGGGGACAAATCAACATCTCTACTGTGATGACAAGGACTTCAGAAAACATAAAACCTTTCTCCAAAAGCAGTCCTTGTCTCTGAAAGCAAGCCCAGTCCTGCAGACAGTGCTTCAAACCCTCTGAGGCGTATGCAGCCTTGGGACAGTCTGTGAAAGGAGCTCACAGAAAGCTTCTGTGTCCCAAAAATTCCTCTTTGGCCAGAGCAGCATTGTACCTCATCCTGGCTGAGGGAAGAGGGCTCAGCAATGAAGAAGATGCATAAAGTTAAAAATTCATTTGGACAGATAATTTTTTCTGAATTCATAACAAAACATCTTTTGCATGGATATTTGCTCTCATGGCATTGAAGGACATTTGTGCCAAATGAGGTGGGTGAGCAGAAACTTCATCTTCTGCATTCACATAATTTGTATCACAGGATTTTAAACTGGACACTGTCCTGATATTTCATATTCCAGCCCAAAAACAGTTTTCAGGTTTTGATCAATATGCTCTATAAAAAAAGTAGTTTACTGGAAAAGGACAGTAAACAGCTCATAAAAAGTGTTTCTCAGCATCAGCAGACAGGAATTCCTCCCAGGAGCTCCTTTTTCTCCCTCTGTTAGAGCTGATAGGGACATGCTGGATCGAAGGGAATTCATAGCTGTGACCTGGCTTAAAAACAGAAGAAAATAATACTCTTGTGGGGGAAAAAAAAGATTCTCTAGTGGGCTGGGCACAGGCAGAATTAGAAAACAGGCTGTGTCGTCCTCAAGCAAGGGTATTCCATGTCCTCCTGCTTCTGCAGCAGGTACTGATGGTCTTTTTAAGGGTAGCAGATGAGAGCAGTGAGAGGCCCTCAACTTCCATGTGTGGAGGATACCTGAAATAACCAGGCCCTGGCCATACTGACCTGTACAGAAAGGACAAACTGGTTCTCAGAATGGCATTGTGGACCTCTGCTCTTAGCCATACCGAGCCAAGGATATTCCCCAAACCATCTGCCCCAGGCATTTTATCACCCCAGTGTTTAAAGACTGGGTCTCGACACCTCTTACGGGTCTCCGCCTCAGCAGCCACTCCAGCAGAAGACCCCAAAGCTCTATTTCTTTAAAAATGCAGCTTTTTGACAAGGGGTGTATTGTCCAAGACTTTTCCAAGGGCCACACTTGCAGGAGAGGTGGCCATGTGAAGCCCAGCTCATGTCCCCAGGAGCTGCCTTCCAGGGCTCTGTCTGCCATTACAGCTCTCCCAACCTCAGCACCTCCTGTGCTCCACATGGAGGTAAAAGAGGGTTACGAGCTGCCAGCACCAAGTACCCCAGATAGACAAAGTAACATATATCTGTCCTGCAAAGATCTCATCTTATTTTTGACTTGGCAGTGGGAAGAGTTTTGATCTCTTCCCACTTTTTTTGCTGTTATTTTTGTTATTTTAGCATTATCTGTCCTCACTTTTCATATTTTTGATGTTCCATCCAGAACAACATCATCTACTGTGACAGCTATGAATAAAAGGCTTTCTTCTAGAAGTAGGGCAAGCAACATTTGGTTTTAGTTTTGATTTTGTCCCCAACACTTTTACAATTGACTTCGTTTTTGTGTTCACACATGTATCTCATAAGAAATTTGAGAATGAAGCACTGCCAAGGGCATTAACACATAAAAACATTTTTCAGCCACTAAATATCTCCTCCTGAAGAGTTTTTTTCCAATCATACACATATGGTCCATCAAATTGGTACTGGAAGAAAATCTGAAGTAGCTTTCTCTGTCACATAGCTGCTAAGTGGCTCATATTTGCTTTATCTTTTGAAACACACTATTTTTGGTGGTGATGGTATCAATACTGTCTGATGGTTTTGTAAGACCAGCTACCCATGAAGGCAGCTTGAAAAACCTGACCTTTTTTACAAGTGATTGTAAAGGTCTATGTTCCCTGTGGATTTAATTTCTGTATTAAAGCAACTATTTAAGGATTATCTTGAAAGAGCTGTTTCACAAAGAGTTGGAAATCACACATTATGAGAGGTTCTGATGGACTGCAGTTCTTCAAAAACTGCTCCAGTGTGGGTCCCTTCCTTGGAGTCAGTCCTTCAGGAAGAGGCTGCTCCAGGTGAATGACAGAAAGTGTGGAGTCAGGTCAAACTCAGCAAATCACCCCAAATCCTGGGGAATACAAGTTCTAACCACAGATTCAAGTGCAGTATTTTAATGCACAATCACTTGGCACTTCTTTCTGAATGTGAGGTTAAACACTTAAAGGAGGCTGCAAGTGTTGAAAATCTTCAAGTTGATGCAAAAACAAGTTATTAATTTTCACTCCAGATAAAACTTATCCTTTTTCTGGTTTGGTTTTGTTTGTTTGGGGTTTTTTTGCGTTGTTTTTTTTTTTGCTAGCCAAACTCTGATTTTCCCATCCTGTAACTGGGGAAAAAAAATCTAACTTTCCCACTGGGAACTAGCCTCAGAGACCTGGGAGCTAGAAGATGTGCTGTGTAGCATACACTAAGTAAAACCTTTGCCCTGCAATTCGAACAAGCCTGTAATGGTTTTACATCCCCAGCTGGGAGGAAGGTTTTTCCGCATACATGCAGCTTTCTGGTGCACACACAGCTCCTCAGGTTTAAATGTCAGCTTGAGACCCTGGCATCTTCTTCTCACCACGGTAGTAATCGCCAAATGAGCAAAACAGAATTAATAATTCTTCCCCTATCAAGTCCCACCCTAGCTAACACCACTCAGCTGCTTAATCCTTGCAGCCTCTGAGCTGGATATCCTTCTCAGCACAGCCCAACATTTTTTGTTAAGACTTGCAATATTTTGCATGATTTTTAAAAATTTGAACTCTTCTTGAACAGTGCCACCTTCTTGAATCCACCAATGTGTGGCTACCTGCCATCTTTCACTATTTATTCAGAGTATCTAGATAACTTGTGATAATGATGATCAAGTCCCCTGGCCATGTGCCATCTAACAGAGTGGGTGCTGATCCACACATTTGGATTCTCAGAATCATGATTATGGAGGCAGTAGTGACATCACTGAGGGATACAGGAGGGTGATGGGCTGTGAAAGGTCACTGCGATGCAAATCCATGTTTTCTGCAGACAAGCCCCTGGGTGACATGTATGCTGTGATCCGGGTGGCCTTTAATGACAGCTTTTTCTTCTGGTCATAGATTTGCCAGGGGCTGACAGTGCCTCTGCCCCAAACTGCCCTCTGCGATTTGCCCTTGGCATCACATGCACTCTGCTTTATCAGTGTGGCCACTGCTTCCACCCCAGGACAGATCACTCAGTTCCCAAGCGAGCCCTCCTCCACAGTGGGAACTGCTGTGAAACCCTGGAGAGAAAAACTTTGATCTTTATCAGCATGAAAATAAAGACTTCTTGCAGGCCACCTTTCCCCAGCTGCTCTGGCCAAGAGGAGCTGCAGCCATCGCTGGCAGTTCTGGGCATGCCAAGGGAATGCTAACATGTGGTAGGGGATTACGATGATACAACTGTTGGGACAACAGCTGGGTAGGCAAACCCTACCTCCTGGGTAGGGGCAGCTGCCTCTGGTGTGGCCAGCCAGGGTGGCTTATGGAATCACCTGTTGCATGGGGTGCTGCTCCTCTCCACACTCTTGCACACCCACATGTGTACAAAACTGATTTTTCATTGCTATTATTAAAATAGCTATTATTAAAATAGCTATTATTAAAATTTATTCACACAAGAGTGTAGTATTTCCTCACTTGCTGCATGAAAATCGTGATTCAGCTGCGGACAGTCCATATTACTGCTTGCACCTGCATTAGCTTTCTCTTCCCTTTTCCTCACACAGTGCTCAGTGTGGAAGAAAACAGGCAGTAGAAGTCACACATGATCAGTCCACAGCCTGTTTTAGCAGGATGGTTGAGACCAGAGACTGCAGTTGTCTGTAAAGGACTACAAACACAGATCTACCCAACAGGGTCCCAGCTGTCAGCAGATCTTCCCCAAGATCTCCTTTACTGCTTCTCTGGCCTTGACCATGAAGTAGTTGATTTGAGCTGCTCCCTGCCTCCTCCATCAGCCTGATGTGAGTCCACAAGCTGCTGGGCAAACACTCACTGTTTACTTTTTATTGCCTGTGCTATCTCTCTCCTAGAAGCACAATTATCTGCTGTATGTATAATACACCAGCTTTCCTGTAAAACTGCCCATGTTTATGGTTCTGTCAATGAGAACTCTTCCATGACATTTCCGTACCCTAAGGAGGCATTGGCAGGAGGATCAGGGATGGCAATACTCCATGATGAGGGACTGAGAAGAAGAATTAGACAAGCCACCAATGCAGATGTTGAAACTTCCACACATCAGTCTGCTGGTCTGTATCTTCACACTGCCACTTTTGGCTGTCCCTGATGAGCTGGAGAGAGGCTTCAAGTGTGTGATAACCACCCATCCTAAAGTGAGCAGTGTCAGTAATCCATCAAAGTGCAGAAAGTGGACCACAAAGCAAGGAACCTTATTGTGTCACAATGTATCTCTAAAACGCCTTTCTGAGATCAAAATCCTCTGAAACCTGATGTCTTGCAAAGTGAGGATGCTTTCAGGAGTGAGAGTTGATCTGCAATATGGCAAGGGACACCCGTGCAACCAGGCACCATTGGTGCAGCAAGGCAGCCACCCACTCGCTGGGGATGAGAGCTGGAGCTGCTCCCATGCGTACCCTCTGTGTGGGAGGATGGGGATGGGGTCTCTTCCTCTGCTGCCCACCCAGTCAGGCTGACAGAAGAGGTTCTCTGACTTAGCAAATAAGTAGGTGATATAAAACTCATGATAAGGGACGACTGTGACCCCCATCTGCCACACAAGTACTTACAAGAAAGGTATAAAGGGTAATGCAGGTCCATGGCCTTGGCTCTTCCCAAGGTGGGATGTGCAAGAAGACCTGCTAAGTTCAGACTGGCTCTTTTACAAGCAAAAAGAATCCATAAAGGGAAAGTATAAGTGTCCTTCTTTTCTCCTAAAAGAAACTTCAATGCTGGCATTCAGGGGGACTGCAGGTTTCTACAGCTCCGTCAGCCTGCTCTGCCACAGCCCAACTCTACCCACGAGGCTCAGCATGGCTGCCTCCACCATCACAGTGCTGAACATGCCTTTTCTCAGCTGCCAGGGGAGAAAATGTGCTGGAAAGCAGAGATAAAGGTTTGAAATTCAAAGAGCTCAAGGCAAATGAGAATGCCGGGGGAAAAACAAGAAACGTACTAAAGGTGCACCTACTGTACCCTTGACCGGGCACAGAGGAGGGAGCATTTGTCAGCTCAGAGGTCAAAACAAATCAGAAAGAGAACATTTTTGGGTTAGCAAGACAGGGAGGAGAAAAATATTTAATCTTGAGCAATCAGAAGCATTTCGTTCAACCTGAACATTCCTGTGTTTCCTGACTCTATATTTAACTTCCCTTATACTTAAGGTTACTTGTAATGGAAAAAATGCATTTAAAACTTTTTTACTGGAAATTCAAATAGTTACAGAGGTCCTCAGGTGAGCCAAAGGGAAAAACAGAAGATATTGAATCAAACATGTTTTTCAGCCATAGCTGTTGTCAAAATATTGAGTACTTTCTGTTCTCTACAAATGCCTTTGTACCCTCATTTTGTGAAGGAGACATGTGAGAACTACTCACAGGCAGCAGCTCCAGAACTATCCAGGTGAAGAAAAACAATCATTAAAGATTTTAAGAAGAAGGAGACAGTTCAAGCCTGTACCCGTGCCCTAGTGTGCACGTGATGAAACAGGTTCCTGACTGCCCTGAACTGATGGCATACTTGTTATGAACATATAATCACCTATCTGCAAATAGCAGTGGGTGCCAGAGTTCATCAACCTTTGCACCTGGCAAGGACTCACACCCAGTCAGCCCCCTCTGGCTTAGTTTTTGGACTATGCAGTGCTGGAGGCAGCAATGAGAAAGCAGAGCCTCCTTGCCATAGAGCAAGACAGGGTCAGCAGCTGAGAGGCTGTCGGTACCAGGAGGAGACAAGGATGTGCCAAGCAGGGGAGCCTGGGGTTTTCGGCTTCTATGTTTTTTAGGGTAGGATGGTGCCAGACACACCTTCTGGGGCCTAATCTCCTTTTGAGTGTTTATATGAGACCTGCCCTTTAGCACTTGCAAAGTGAGGGGCATCTCAGCCTGAGGGCGGTGGTGCAGCTTGAGGCAAAGGGTGTGACATGACAGGTGGCACCTCTCCTTCCCTTCTCTCTGCCAGGACACCTCCCAGCCTCTGGACTTTGTAGCAGTGTTTTTCAGGTTCCTTTTATGGGAGCACTTGGAACTCACTGTACAATACTTTGCCCCCTGTTCTGAAAAAAGATACAACTTTTCCAACAGCTAAAGCATGAAGCAAACAACTGAATTAAGAGGGATCTTTGGTTATTAAGAGTTTTGGAGAGCAGTTTTAGATTAATGAGTTGATTACTTAGAGTATGGATGAGAAGAGCAAGCATGGATGTGTACAGGGCTCCAGCACAGCAGACCCTGGTACAAACAGGCTTTTTCTCTTTCCCTCCCCAGGTGCATCACCCCTGATAGCCATGCATCCTAAGGATCCTGGTGCCTGGTGGGGAACACTCGGGAAAGGTGTCCCACCCTGCACTTGCAGCTTTCAGCGTTAGCATCTACCCTCACAGCAAAGCTCCATTCAGATGCATTAGAAAAGCAGTGTGAGTATTAGGAAAAAAGTGCCCCTCAGTTAGTGTGGCAGTCTCAATTTGGACTTTACCTTGAACTGTATCCACTGCAGGGAAAAGGAAGTCAAACCTTAAAAACAACTTTGTAATGGCTTTTTGTATCAGAGGCATTTTGATCCTGCTAAGATTTTAAGTTACCATATGCTAAATGCCAGAAGTTCCCTGAATCATTATCTTTCAGTTTCAACAACACCATTCCACGGGAGGGCAAACTCCTGTACATGGTAGTGAGGTGACAGAGAGGAGAAATCACTTCTGTCTTTTCCCCCTGGTGTGACACAATGATCCTGGGAGCACAACTCGTGGGCCAGCTCCCACTCAGTGGGGAGCTCCTAGACCCCTTTACTGCTGCTGGACAGCTGGCTCTCAAAATCCAGTACGTGCACAAACCTGTGACATAACCCAAGCACTGCTACCCAGTTTCCCACAGTGCAGCCTGAGAAGCTTTTCCTGCTGTGTCCCTCCTTCACTCTATAGAAGGCACCCTGTGATGACCATGGCTTCTATTGTAAGCAAAGCATCTGATGCCCAAAACAATATGCATCTGCAGCTAAACAAGTATGCACTCTGTGCTGTTTAAAGTGGATCTTCGTAATAATGCAGGGTGGGTTTTGGACTTGAAATACAGGGAAGCATCACCCTTCACAGCACCAGCATGAAAACAGACGAGCTCTTTGCCGTGTCATACTCCTGATGCTGCCAGACAGTAGGTGTAGTTACCATGTTCAAGGAAATTGTAGCCTGATGCTGTTGTGTTCTTTGGACCTGGGCCACAGTACCAAGAACCTGCACAGTCGCTCCTCAGAGTATCAGCAGCAGCCAGCATGAGTCCTATAGCACAACAGGGACCACCCTGGGCTGGGGGTGAGAGCTGGCGAGTGCTGCCTTCTCCTCTCTAATCCTGCAAAGGTCTTCCACAGCACTACAGAGAAAGCTGAGATCCAGCAGCACTGCTTGGCCTAATACTCTGCAGAAAGGCCACACAACTTTCATGCTGCCAATGCTGAAGGTCTCACAGCAGTCATGATGCCCTCTCCCTTTTTCTTTCTTTTCTTTATATTGTACTTACTGTTTCCATTTAAATAATAACCTTCCTGTTACTCAGCATAGACAGAAAAATCAAACTCATGTACCTGAGAAGAAAAGACCTGATTCATTCATAGGATTTTGGATGTCAATGGCAGTAAATCAGTGGTGTTTTCTAAAAATGAGCTGCAAAACAAGGACTGAGCAGCAGTCTGTTTCAGCTGCATCTGTGATTCCTTTGTTATGATTCACCTTACTCAAATATCGAAATAAACAAGTTTTCTGCCAAGAATACTCTGGCAAGAGGCAAAATATTGAAAAAAGTCGCTGAACTCTCGGTCTGAATGGAGAAATCTCTTCCTGACAGTTTGGTCATAGAAGGTGCCCTGGCTTGTGCCCCAAGACTCCCTGTGCCCAAGGTAGGTACCCATGTCAAATGCTTCACATAGTGCATAGTCACACCAGGAATATGCACAACATTTTCTTCGCACATCTCAAGAAAATGCATATTTTTCCACTGTGCTGTCTTTTTGAATCCTTACATAGAAAAGGATCATTAAATGCTGTTCCAAAATTCTCTTTGGTTTTGCTGATCCTCGTATCTGGACGCAGATGATCTTCTAACCAGGACTTTGCCACTATAACAAGGATTTCTCCCTTATCAGATACTTCCACAGCCTCTTCTATTTCTTGATAGATTCTATGTTTCTAAAAAATATAGCTGATTTCTCACCTATAGTGTCCAGTGTATCAGATGATCTGGTGATTTCAGTAAATCAATGAATATCTAATGTTACTCTTGCTTATGTGGACAAAACCCTTCAGCATGTGCCCCAGTGCCAAGTTTACAGTGTGGCAGCGTAACGGGGCCTCTTGACCCAGAGTGAAGCCACCACAGACACAGCCGCCACAGTCTGCAAGAATTTGCATGGGCTAGCAGCTCGCAAAGTATTTGAGATGCTGAAATATATCCCAAAGACAAAGAAAACAACTGCTTCAGACAGACTGGCAAATGAGCCTGTTACCTTCTGTCCCTTAGCAGATCTTGTACCATTTATTAACTCCTGTCAGAAATGGCTCAGGGCTGATCCCCTGGGTATAATGTTCTAATTTCTTGGGGTTATGCATATGGGTCATGCAGAAGTCCAGGGCCTGGAGCACACACAGTCTGGCTCTGCAGACTCTGCAGCCATCTATAGCCATTGAACAGGAAAGGGGATCCATGGAGGGTGAAAAAAGAGCAGAGGGAGAATCCTCCCCCAGATTCAGAGCCATAAATTGACTCCTTTTTCTCCCACTTAAAGAATTCACTGAGCCTTTCTGAGCTTGGGCTGTTTGTATGTCTGCATTAACACATAGTTAAGTTGTTACTTAGCAGGTATTCCAGAAAAAAAAAATACAGCTTCCAAGATATTTTTAAATGTAGTTATCGGTCTAAATCCTTTTGCTAGATAAAAGCTCAAAATGAAAACTATTCCTTCTCATTTTCTTCAGACAGTGCACCCTTCCAGGATACAGAAATAGCCCAGCATCCCCTTTCAACAGTTTCTGAGTTGTCAATTGATGCTCATTGTGCTCTGTGTTTAGAAATCATCTAGAGCAGCAGGATGTATGTACCAGGCCCAAGAAGTCTGTTTTATTTCGTACACATCACTATTTAGACCAGCTGTGCTTGTGAGATTTCCTCACATTACTGCTATTGTGAGAAGAGCAATTCTAGCAAACTAGAATTCTAGCAAAAGATTCTATTACAGAAGGCTGCTAAATGACAATGTTTGAAGTCTTGATTGCAGAGTAAACTCTCTCTAATTCAGAATTATGGAACTTTCCCTGGAGCCACATGGATGTTTCAGGAAGTCATTCAAAGGAGCAGTTTTTGAGAAGGGAGGAGGTTCACAGGAGGATCCTTTCCTCTCAAGCAAGTCTTGAGTATTTCTGAAAAGTGACCAGTGTGTTATAAGAATTGTCTGCTGACTATTTTTGTACTATTTCGTCGCGGGGACCCGTGCCTTGCATCTCAACCCTGGCTAGCTCCGCACGGGCGGCATATGGGGCCGCCCCCACATCTCTGCACCAAAGACCGGGTATCAGCTAAGAGGCAGAGCGAGCCCTGCCCCTTGCGTCAGGCCGTCAGATGGAACCGGGGCGATGCCCCGAGGCAAAGGGGTGAAGGAGGGGCCAGCCACACCAATAAGTCCAGAGAGTCCCCTATTTCCCCAAAAACAGTCTTGAAAGACTGAACTGAACAAAATGGACGACACACACTCTTAAAGGGAGGCAGATACAGGAGACGGGGAAAGGATACAACCAATCAGGGCTTACACAGGGAGGAGTCCAGGGAGGGAACACACTTACATACAACCAATAAGGGTACACAACAAGAAATGACATTAGGGAAAACCAATGGGGTAATGGGAAATACAGAACGCTCTGGAAGGAGGGGAAGGGTTCTAGAGAGATGGACAGGGGCTGTGGGAAGGGTTTGGGTGATGGATGGGGAAGGTGCTAGAACAAGGGGAGGCACCCGGGTGATGGACAGGGAGGTAAGGGATGGGAATAACCTTAAAAGGGAAGTCAGGGGAAGGAATTGGGCTTGGGACCCACCACCCGAGGGGGAAGAAGGGAGGGGATCAAACCATTTTTAAAATAGCCATAAAGTCAAGGGAAAAATAATAAAAACGCACCGCAACTCTATTTTTGTACTATTTTATGAGATATGTGCCCCAAGGACACTGGGGAAGGGGTTTGCAGGAGCCCATACATGGTTCCACTCAGCAGGGAAACCCTGCGGCCTTCCCTGCTGACAAATGGCACAAGGAGATAACTCACAGAAATAACAACGATGTGTTAGGATCCAATTATTATTATTATTAAGGTTCTTTAGAAATTCCTCTGCCCCAGTTAAGGTGCAAACGAGACCATATGCCAGTGACGATAATCTGGGTTTTATTGTATAGTAAATATGAGAGAAAGAGAGAGAAAGAGAGACAGAGAGAAAGAAGTAGAAAATAGGTGGGGGGGACAGAAAGGATGACAGGGACAGGATAGGGAAAATATCACCATCCGTGGTTCCCAACAATGTTCTGTTGATCCTCTTCAGCTGGTCTTAGTGGTGAAAGTCCCCCCAGAAAGCATAGAATCCAATGGGTATACATGCTCAGGCTAGGCAAGCATGCCTGGGCATGTCCCCCCTGGGGGAGGGGGCAGTCTCTTACAGCAGTCTCTGGGTCTGTTGCATCACGTGCAGTCCTGTGGGGCCAAGCCTCTCCCGTGAATGTCCCATGGATGCGCCCTGTGGGGTTGGGGGTCCCACAGCTCGGCCAGTTTGTGTAATGGGAGGATGGGTGTTTATTGCCTCTCACCAGAGGTGATGCCATGCATCCAAGACCTCCTCCTCCCCACCTTGGCTGGGGTGAGCAGTCTGTGTACCTGGCTTCTGTGAGCTGTGCTCTTCCCCACCCCAAACTCAGCCAAGGATGAATCTTAGCATGGCTGCTGGGTTTGGCTCACATTCTTCTCTTTGTTTACTTGTTTGTTTCTCCCCAGGCCTGAGGCTGATGAAAGAATGGGTTTTCCCTTTATCTAATCTCAGTAGTTTGACTTACAGTCCAGAGTTCTTCAGAGAGGTTTCTGGAGTTGTAGCTTCTTTAAAACTTTATATCGATGTTTGAGGCATGAACTATTTCAGTCTCTGACACCATGAAAGAAGCTGGGGAAGGGGCAGGAGCAGATAAACGTGCAGAGACACTGGGCACCACCATCCTTTCTCCAACAGAAGAGAAGTTTTCATTTATTTATCAGCATTGCTGACTGAAAAAGAGAAATGTACAGTGAAAATATTATAATAGCCATCATATACTAATGCAGAAATAATTATTCATTGATTATGGATCTGCTGTTGAGCCAAGAAGCTCCATGCACCACTGGCTGTGGAGTTCAGCTGTGCTGCTGGCTGCCCTAAAGGACAAATATTGCTCTGGCTACAGCTCCCCAGCCATGAATCACACTCGCTGCTGTGAAGGGCAAAGGAATTTGTCTCTTTCAGAGCTTTTGAAAATAAAACACCATCTCCCACAGTGATTTGAAATACCCAGGAAAGCTATTCTTTCATTATTCTTTGCTTTTTTAAAATTTGATTAAAGTGGTCAGCATTTTTCAAAATTGGAAGTGAAATTGCAAAGGATGTTAAAAATGTCAGACTATTTTCCCTAAATCTTCAGATTTGCTCAAAAACAACCATTCTCATTTTGCCAGACATCAAAAATATTTTTATAAAAATTCAGAATTTCCCTAATCCTGCATTTCTCATGAATTTTGTCTGTTTAAACAGCAAAAAAAAAATTAATTTTTTCTTGTTTTTTGCTGGACAAATGAGGGATGAGCTGAGAGGCAGACTGTGCTCCTGTATCCTGCCTGCTCCAGGCAGCAGGCTGCAGAAGACCTTCTAAATTGGGAGCAGAGGGATGCAGGCATATATGCAAGGGAATCAGAACTGCCCTGGGAATGCTGTCACTGTATGAGCTCTGTGTTGCTGTATGAGCCTAAAAGCAGCTCTGACTGCTGCACTCAGGCACCTAAATGCAGGGGGAACACGCATTTCCATGCAGGAATCATCAGACATCTCCATAGGTTGTTCCTCAGTGTGTAGGTGTGGTGATGTTTTGTGTAGCCCAGAGCAGAAAGAAGCTGTCTGGAGGAAGACGCTCCTTGTGGCATTGCCTTTCACATCCAGCACTCTGCAGCAGCCAGTGCCTGCTCCAGGCAGGCAGGAACTTTCCAAGTCAGGCAGAGTTTGCCTGGAAATGCCCACGTGGTGTGATAGGAAACATGTGACAACAACAGCCAGACCAAGGATGCAGGCTCCGGGTCCAGTTGTTGAGCCATGCTTAGGTATGGAGTCATCACAGCCCTCCTGGGGCTTGCTCTGAAAAACCTTTTATATCCCAAAAGCAAACAGGATCCTCATTTTCATGTCTCTGTGAAAGGATGGCAGGAGGTGAATTTTTATTCCTTACCAAATACATATATTTAGGAGACCAAACGCTGTCCAGTCTGGGGTGGGAACACAAGCCAAGCTGTTCATGTGGCGATGCCCTGTGTCATTCATGACATGTTATGATTACAAGTTACTAAACTAAGCTCAACAGATCAACTAAACAGTTGACTAACAGTTCCCCAGATGCCTTTCCTTTCCCCATTCCCTGCACAGCCTTTTCCCTTCACACTGCCAGAGGTGTTCAAGGTGAGGAGCAGGAGGCAGGCAGCCCCAGCAGCGCAGGCAGCCTTTGCAGGCTGACCTGCCTCATGCAGGGTGCCATGTATGTCTTTCCTCCCCACTTCTTTCTCTTCTTGTGTTCTTGCAAAATCTGCAAATCAGTGTTCCCCCAGCAAAGCTGGTTTCCTTTCTGGACCCTTTTTGGGCAGGAGTAGATGAGTGCATGTGAGAGACAGCAATACAGGCTAAAGTTATAGAAAGGCAGAGCTCTAACCCAGGAGGGGCAAAGGAAAACTTCTTTCGTTGTTTTTTGATTAGCTCACCCAGAGTTTCTCTTTGTTTTTCTGCCAGGGCTGCTCTTAAATGTCTGACTGTACACTTTTCAATGCTTATTGAAAGATCATTGCTTCCCACAGCTCAACATTTTTTCCACCCAGCTCATACAAGCCCTCCAGTGCCATGCAGCTCCCTCAAAGTGCTCTGCCTCTCTGCAGCCTGGGAGCAGGGCCCTGGGGTCGCTTCCAGGGATGTGGGGAGAATGAGGCCATCTCTGTAAAATGCATCCTGTTCAGATTTGATCAGCTACAAAGCTGTGAAAGTTCAGAGGAAAAAAGTCAGGTGCTAATGGCCCTGAACTCAGTAATAACTTTGTCAGGACTGGCTGTGAGGGAGCTGCTTCCAGCTGGGAAATTGCCGTGGGGTCAATTGAAGGAAATAGCAGAGCAGAGGTGGTGTCTTGGAACACTGTGTACTTGCAGGCACTGCTGGCATGTGGCTGTGACAAGCTTATCCGTAGGACATCAGCTCCACAACCCATGCCACGCAAGGCAGTGCTGCCCTGCTCCCCACAGACACACAGCTGGGGGAAGCTCTGGATGTCAGGGTGCTGGATGTCGGGGTGCTGCACTGGGTCTCCTGGTTCCTGGAGAACCAATCTCTTTGCAGCAGCCTCACCCTCAGGCTTAGGTTAGGGAAGTGGCTCAGGCCAATAACTTCTCCTGAAATGTGAGTTTGAGGCAAGAAGTTTTCATGCACTTGGAAAAGTTTCCTTCCTTGTGCTTTCTCAAAGGCAAAAGGGATAACTTGTAGGCCTGGAGGGAATATGCTGTCCTGCCACAGCTTTCTTCTTTAGCCTTAAATGCTGAATGCTCTCTTCTTTGCTCTCACCCTCACAGGTCCTTTAATTTTAATAGTTACGGAGAAAGCAGAGGCCAAGCAAGGAGCATGCTGGGCACGTAAATCCTGACTGAGAACAAGTGCACCATAATAAGGTTTGAAATCTTATTCTGGCAGATCACCTTGACCCCCATCTGTCTGCAAGGAGCACCAGCAGTGCGGAAAGGCAGCTGGGGAAATGGGATGCCACAGGTGAAGGGAGCTGAGCAGTGCAGTCCTCTGGGCTGGATACCATGTCCTGTACAGCAAGGTCAGGGGTGACCCAAACAGGGCTGATGAGAAGCGTGAGCCAGGAGCTGTTGCCCCTCTCCTGGAGGCAATTAAACTGACAGCCTTGTGGAGCACACAGGGTTGATGTCCCTTTCCTTGCCTCTGACTGCAATTCTGTTTCAAAAGTGGTTTATGTTTCCGAATCTCACCGGATCAACCTGTGTTCAGTCATCAAGTGAATTGGCCTGCTTTTGTTGCTCTTAAGTGCTTTCAATCTGTGTGCCTTGCTAGGAAAAACACTGTCTCCCGTAAGAAAGAAATACATACGGTAAATTCAGAAGCATTTTAGGCATCCCAGCAGTGCACTAAGATGTTTAAGATGCATTTGAGGAAAGCTGCCCTTTGTTGAACTGTTTCATCAAGCACTGCTTAATACAATTGCTGTCTCCTTGCCTCAAATAATGTATGTAATAGCCAGTGTTAGTTGTGGTCTCTGGTGTGTGAATAACAAACAGCAGCAATGGTCGGAGTCCGGCTCTGATGAGGAGGCACGGTGCTTCCACTCTCATCTCCTCAGAAGAGGAAGTCAGCAAACACTGGCAGTTCTCATAAAATAATTAATGCACCCTGATGTGCACACAGTGAATATTGGGCAGATATATATGCATCCTCTGTCAACTGTCAATATGAGCACCCAGCTGAGGTCGCATGTGCTGAGATGCACCAGCAGCTGTGAGAGGAACTGCAGCACCAGGGAGTGGGGCACTAAGAAGGCAGCACAGGACTTGCTGCCTTGGGGAAGGCTCCTACAATTGCCAGGTATCAGGA
The DNA here is from genome assembly GCA_013389985.1 of Dryoscopus gambensis. NCBI lineage: Eukaryota > Metazoa > Chordata > Aves > Passeriformes > Malaconotidae > Dryoscopus > Dryoscopus gambensis. The sequence continues at coordinate 83,597 of WEIT01017702.1, forward strand.
TGAGAACTGCAGGAGACGAGGTCTTTTCCCAAGCAATATTTTGTTCTAGTGGCCCCAGGAGCAAGGACCATCTAGGAAAATTTATCCATATGGTTAGGTGAACCATGGATTGTATAGGTAACAGTAAACTGTGGTATTAGGGTACAGAGGGAGACTGGAGCATGAAGGACAGAGAATTAAAGCAAGGACACATGGCTGCAGCAGAGCAGCCAAGAGAAGAAAAAGGTATTAATAAACATTTTTTTCCACTATGTTGCAAAGCAGGCACTGAGAACAGTCATGGAGGAATTTAAAATGTTTTAATAACAACCTCTCATCACACAGTGCGTCTCAAACACTTTACCAATGAGTTTAATACCCCTTATGCTCAAAAAACGGGTAAGAAGACTGAGGCTCAGCTGGGCAAAAACACCCAACTATTAGCCACAGAGAGCTCCTGTCCCACACCAAGTTCTGCCCCCACACACTCCCCAGTGCAGAGGTGCATGTAGCAAAATCCTCCTTCTCAACACATATGACCCAAAGTATGATGAAAATGGCAACATTCCTCAGTTACATATTCCTAATGCTCCCACAGCCTGGCTGCCACCACCCTTGGCATCATGAGCCATGACACGCTGTCACGAGGAAGGTGACTATGCAACACATTGAATACACAGGGATTATTCTTTCCAGCTTTTGAGACTGAGATGTACCATGCACACAGAAATGTCCCTCCTGACTTACCTGTAACATTCCCTGAATTATCTGATCATCCTAAGTATTACAGCTCAAGTGAAAGGTGAAAAGAGGGAAAAGAAAAGCTGGAATCTTTCCTGTAGAACAACTGGTTCTTCACACAGTTTTCTTCACAGGCCAGGCATGCTGTCCTGCAGATGCCCAGCCAGTTTTGCTAATATTTCATTTCCAAATGGAAGCAACATTTGACCAGCACTGGGTCAAAAACCTGTCGCATCCCTGGTGCCGACAGCGTTGGCCAATTCAGCTGGTGGGCAGCATGCTGCATCCAGCTGATCATGTCACGCAGAGCAGTAAGAAACCTGTTGTGATAATTCCATCCTCTTAACCACCAGCTGCTCCTAAATTTCTCTGTGGCAAGTTTGAAATCAGCTACTGTTGCACAGTCCTGCTGCTCAACAGCTGCAGAGAGGACAGGTTTCACCAGTTGCTACCGGGCACAGCTGTCGTGTTCACTGGTCACCCTCAGCCTCCCGGGGCTTGGGAGGAGATGCTGTTCAGCCCCTCACATGGCATGAGCCGGCCCCACTGGAGCCTCTGGGCACCATCTCAATGGAAATGTGCAATAACAGAAATGATGTGTTTGTGCACACTCCAGAGTCCCAGGGAAGGAAACATAGGATACAGTGCCCTTTCTTTTATTTCTGGAGTTTCCTGCTGGAGTGCAAAGCTCTTAGGCTTTCAAAGGGTCTAAACTTCCTTGAGTACTAATGCAGGGGAGAGAGAGAAGGCAGCAAAGTGCCCTACTTCTTCCTTTCATTTTCGTCTTGGATTGACAAGACGTTGCTGCCGCTAGCACATCTTCTTTTCCATTCTCTTTTATTAGCAAATGCACTTTGACTGGTTGAATGATTCATGCAAAAAATTTACCAGGCCACATAAAGCCAGCTTTTCTCTTCCTCTGCTATCCTCAAATGATCAGGTACATTTTATTGATGTGTTTGCTGTCCATAACTGCTCAGTGAAAAGGCTGTGAATACTTGAGATGGCAAGTTGTTTGTGAGCTGCTGTGTGGTTGGACTGACCTGTCTCTGAGTAAGAGAAGGGAGCAGCCAGGCATGGAGCAGTCTGACCCCATTTATATTGGAAGACATCAAGTAACCATCGTCCCTTCTGTCTCACAAATGCCCTGATTTTTCAGAGCAGCAGCCGCTGTGAATATTGTCATAGGCAAAGCCCTGCACCCACGAATGTTTGCAGAAATGGGACAAGAAAAGATGACACATAGTTGAACATATCATCTCAAGCAAACATTTTGCAGCACTAGGTCAGGTCAATTGCTCACCCACCATCAATTTATGCCGTAGGAGAGATTTCAGTTGAGTGAAAATCCCAGATTCATTGTACAATATTTACAGTCGTTCTGTGAAGGCAGAACTAAGACCTTCCACAAGTTTAGACAGTCCTTACCTGCTACCAAGTCACCTAGATTTTCTCAAAAGGTCACATTTTTCTAGCAGTTTACCCATCTAGTGCAGCATTTTTTATTTTAAAGATGAGTTTCAGTGCTGGTTGTGCAAAATTTAACCATGTCATCAGGTCTGGAGGCTCTTGGTATTATAGAAGTACAAGCAATTCTGTATTTGTCTGTTGTAAAAGAAAAGAACTCTGCTTGAAGCAGTGAAGCAGTACCAGTTTACACCAAGGAAATATTTCCAGTATATATCACAACATCATCCAGCAGTTTCTTTTATGGACATGTCATAAGTCCTGGTTCCTGGAGTACAGTCTACTGTAAAGAGCATTTCCCATCAAGGAGGTTGTTGTGCTGCAGGAGATAAAGACAATACAGCCTGTGGCGGCTGCTAGATCCACCTGTATCACTGGAAACAACTAAAAACCATCAAGGATGCTTCTGTGACTGATAGGCCCAGAATAAACTGTGTCATGCTGTTGAATAAAAAAAAAGGTGCATTATAAGAAGGACTCTTTGCAATACAAACTTTCTGTCTTGGTTTAGCTTAGTGTAATAGAAGTGTTCCAGTTCCTCCTATTCTTACCAGATTTTTGGAATCACACAGTTTTTTACCTTGCAGAAGTCTTTGTATAATTTTTTCTCACTTAGAAAAAAGTTCAGGGCAGAGAGAAAAGGAGGTACAAGGGATTGTTCACCATTGCCTACACTTCAGATTTTGCAGCCTTCCTAATTCTGCTCTGCTGCTGTAAATTCAGCCAGACATGAAGTTTTATTCACAAATCCAGATTGTATTCAAAAATTAATTCAAATTCACAATTGATTTCTGCAGGTGGGGGGGAAAAAAATCATTGTTGTGCAGCAAGATAAATGTGAGCTTTGAATTTACAGTCACTCATAGCTCTGCCTATCACTGCATGCTCACAGTTTCCTGTCCCTACAAAGACTTCCTCGGAAGAAAAATCACCATGAACAAGTCTGACATGGTTTGAAATTAGACTGCTGAATTCCTGAAGTTTCATCTCCGTAACCTCAACAGTGCAAAGCAAGAAATGTTATCATACTGGAATTCACCCTAAAAGCAAAATGAAGTATCCTCAAAAATGAGATTACTGCAGAAAGGCTACAGGAAAGGTACCATACTACCACTGCAAGTAATTTCCATGGATTCTCACTTAAAAGTAAAATGAAATGAGATTTAAAAATAATGGAAGATCACTATTAACTAATTCTGCAGATGTCAGTACAGTCATCTTCTCACTATTAAGATGAAAACTTTAAAATATGCTGTCACATAGCTAAGATTTTTCTTTTTATTGTCTAAGTGGAGCCCTTTTTCTGAAAACTTTCCAACCTCTTGTCTAGTTTCACTTTCTCTCAAAAATATGGGCTGTTGCAAACACCCAGAACTGTCTGTAGTTTACCCCCTATATCTGCCTATCCTAGGCAGCAATGAAAAAATCAGTACAAGGAGCCTAACAAACTACTCCATCTGCATTTCTAATTCCTGAAATTTGGGAATGTAATAACAGACGACATTGAGTCATCAAGCCCCATTCAGCTTGGGGCAATTGCTCCCTGCTCATGGCTATCAGGTGGACTGAGACTGGAGCAGCTGAGCTCACCTCATCCTTGACCATCCATCACACACATGGCTCAGAAGAGATTACTTGTAAAGCAGGAAAATGACAGAGGAGCTGACAAATGGTGCTCAAGGCAGGTGATTTGTTAGACCTAGGTAATTTTCATTGTTCCAAAATATTTTCTTGGGTAATGGGACAAAAAAGAAGAAAAAAAACAACCAAAACCCAGTCACATAGTTGACTGCTGGTGAGTTGCTGTCCTAGGTTACAATGTAAGTTGTGCCCAAAAGTATGTATTGTATCATCATCTTCATAAACGGTTAAAACCGGTGGGACAGTGT
>WEIT01017703.1:6781-45680 GCA_013389985.1 Dryoscopus gambensis
TAAAAAAAAATATAGCTTTTCAAAAAAAAAAAAAAAAAATTAGACTGAACAGAAATAATTGTTTGATTAGTTGAGTTTTTGGCAGAAGTCCAGTCACCTGTCATTTATAAACTTCACTACTAAATAAACTGAACAGCTGCCCTGAAAAAATTACTACAATTGTTTTTGTGGGTTTGAACCAATTTGAAAACTTACAATAATCAGGCTGTGAAAAGCTGAAAGTCTGTGAGGTTTCCCTTGAACAGGATGGATATTTTCACCCAAGCGAATTACATTATTCTTGAATTATAAAAGCCAGGGTCACTCTTTGTAGCTTGATAAAGACAGTTACCAGACATTTTGTTTATTATTGTTTGAAGAACAGACATTAATGCAACATATAACAAGCAGCATCCAGGCAACTCCTAGATGGTGCAGGACTTTATGCCATAGTCTTCAACCGAGGCCCTAAAGCAAGCTTTAACTGCTTACACAGATGGACTCGCCCCGTGCCGTACCTACATATTCACCATGCATGATAATCCTCTTCTTGAAGCTTCAAATAATCTTACAAATATTTTTGTTCCAGCCTTGGTAATAAGGTATAAATCTTGAATTTCATTCAGTAGTTGTCACCTGAGTCTCTCTTGTCTGCATCATGCATATTTTATAAGCTATTAATAAGTCAAGATAAAAAGTATGCAATATGAACATCAAAGCAAATAAACTAACCTGGCAGCTTAAAGGCTGTCACACAGAAAAACCAAACAAAAGTAATTTTAGGCTCATTCATTAAAAGACCACATTCTTAGTACAGGAAAGGAAGCACAAAATCAAAACAGTAAATAATTAATGAGAGCCTGCTTCCATCCTCTGATGTTCTAGAAAAGAGAAATGGCCAATTTAAGAAGAAAATTTAATAGTCAAGAACTAGATTAATAGGCACGACTAATATCAGTGTTTCATGGAGGTCTTTAGTGGGCACAAACTGACACAGAAAAATAAGGCTTCAGAGATCAACAATGATGTTGATTCAGCAGCAGCGAGTTCTGCAAAAACCGATCACTTTGATTGTGTCTGGATAATGAGTTACAAATTATAGCAACTTCATCTCTGAACTGGGTCCTGTAAAGGTTACTCACAATGTCTTTTAAAATAGGATTAGATTCTCAGTGCTTAACCAAACATTGACTCCCAGTTGATCCTGCAAATCATCTGATGGAAGGTTTTTTCTTGAGTGGAGGAGGTGGGGGAGAACACTACTCTGTTCATCAGGTGCTTCTCAGTTCAGTCACAGACTGGCTGCTTCAGCCCACACATTTTCTCTGACCATTCAATTGCTGGCTATTTTGGGGTGAGTGTTCACTCTTTCTTTTATCCCTAGAGTGCACTGAAAAGCTCTTGGCTTCACTCCAAAGCAGATACATGGTCAGTTTCTTTTGTACTGTGAAACGTTTCACAAATGATAAAGCCATTCCCTTCTCATTTCTAAGCCACTCTTGCTAATTAACAAGCTCTAAAACACCTTATCTTTCTTACTGGAAAAAACACCTTCATGGTTTTACAGAAGGCTCTCCCCAGCTCCACACATCCTATGTGCTACAGAGTGTACCTGGGCAGGAGAGAAGGCAGCATGCTGTAACCAATAACCACATATGTGGCTTCAAAGGCAACTCTTTTGCATTCCACCTACAGATCAAGGGTGAAATCTTGGCCACATGTAAGGTAGCAAGAATTTTTTTCATCAACTCCTTTGTTGCTAAGATTTTACCAGAGGAATTCGTGCCTCTCTGTACAGGCAGGTTTACTGCCAACAACCAGTAATTCATGCAAAATACCCAATTCCTTGCTCAGCATTAAAATGAAATACACTCAAGGTTAAAAAAGAAAACAAAAGCACAACTTGGGAAGAAAGGAGGTGAAAGTTTAAATTAATTTTGCTGCTATGTAAAATTGTGGACAAGATTCTGCTTTTTATAACAATTTCTTCTTAGGCCAAGATACATTTGAGTATAGTACTAAACATTTATTTTGTCAGCTTGTTTTCAAGTTTTACTTTTAGCACCACAGCTTCAGATTCATCAGTTTTTCCTGGTTTGAAGCAATTTTTATAATTGAAACAGAAGCAATTTTAGCCAACTTATACTCGGGCATTTTCAAAGCCTGCAGGAAACTCCCTGGGTGTGGTTAAAGTCAGTTTAACTTGGTTCAGGTAAAAGTAGAATTTGGAAGGTTGTGAATAAATACACACATGCAAAAGAAGTGTCTGTGTGCTCGTGCCTGGGCAGAGGAGGATTCCCACCTCTGGCAGAAGGCTGCACTGCTGGGGAGCACAGCCAGCAGCTACAGCTCTCCCCCCGCACAGCAGCAGCTGCTTTTATAGGCGCTGGCACAGCAGCTGCTCCCTTGGGATTGTTGTCCATCCGGGTCCCCTAAATTTCCAATTTTCACGGGCACTTCAAGCATACTGGTTATTATAATCCTGAACTGATCACATCCTATTCTTCCCTTCTAAGAATTACAAATGGACACATTTATTTTCCATGGTGATTTGTGACCTGTAGACTTTTTCTACTAGCTCTTCCTGTGTGTTCCGATTCTCATTTGTGAACTACTATTTTACCACAGATTTATGCTACTAAAGACAGACTAGGTGCAATCACCCATAATTTAAACATGTATTGCTGGGCAAACAAACACAATGTCTTGGCTGGTCCCTTCCCATACTAAACTCCTGTTTATTCCCAATTACAAGGATTTTCTTTGAGTAATACTAATTCATAAATCCAAATGTCACACAAATGAAATGAAAGCCTCAGTCAATATACTCTTCATCTTGCACCTATTTTTGCAAACATTTCTGTATTGTCCATCATATTGAAACAAAATACTGTTAATGGACAGACTGCTGGGTGTCTCTTTTACTGCAAACTAACTAATATTGACAACATCTGCCTTGAGTATAATCATAGTAATGACCTTTTCTCCACATGGTTCAAAACCACAATACATCAATATAAATTGCTTTCAGAAGAGCTATATTGAAATGAAGTGCAAATTGATGCATCATGAAAATTCAAGGTCCCTATAAAGATTACTTTGCTTCTGAGAGACACAGAGCCCTGAAGTCAGACCAGTGTTGCACAAAATGGAAGATCATGAATGCTCACATGTAAAAACCACAACTGAATCCAGAAAGGCTCTTTTCCTGACTACAGTTCCAGTGTTACAGAGTGGTAACACAAAATTAGTGATACGCTCAAAGAACATGCCAGATTGGAAGACCACTCTGAAAGGTTGGTATATCCCAAATTTGACTTGCCATTTGCAATCTGGTCTTCAAGGCTGAGCGCATTTGTATTGCTTCCTCCCACTGGGCCATCTGTATGCATCCAGGCAGCACACTGACACATCAAGTGTTATGAAAGGAAGAGATCTGGAAAAGTTTCAATCCTCATCTAGAGCATAAAAATCACCTGGGATGGGGGAAGAAATTACATATGTGGGAGGTAACTTTAAAAGCTGCTGTGTCTGAGGAAGGCATAACAAACTGGTACTTGTATAGGATTACACACTTGAAACAAGTAACAAAAAACCAGGCCCTTACACAACATTTCAACTACATTTAAACCTGAGTAGCTTGTACAGTGTTCTGGAAAGCAAAGCATCATGATACTAGATGAATTCTTGATCAGTTCATAATAAACTGGACAGATACTATGAGATTGTTAACATATTTACATTAAACTATGATGATGCAGCAGTAATATATTTTAAATCATTTAAGTATAGACAGAACTGTTCAACTCTTTACATTTGGCTTCGATTGTCCTAAAAAGGTTTCACTGATTTTTTTTTACCTCAAGTAATAATAGACAGACAGCATCCCACTGCTTAATTTATAATGTCCACCTTTAGAAAGGACAATAATGGAGACTGTGAGAGACAATGTTGTATCTGAAGTACAACATTTTCCAGTTCGCTGAAGACCTTGATAATTAATATAAAGAAGGGAAACCAGAAACCATTAATAAGGCCCAAGATTCAATTACTGCAGTTGAGTAATTCTTCCCCTATACTTGGTACTGAACCTGCTCCTATAGATACACTGGTATGCAAAACACACCAATGCTTCACAGCTGCTCAGTGGAAGAGAACTTATCAAATAGAGAAAAAACATTCTCCTTTGACAGGTCTAGTGGAACTACTTTTCTCTGTACAAAGAGAAAATGAAATCTTTATGTGCTATTATTACATGCAAGCTATCTATTTCAGCAACTAATAAACAGAGTTTGCAAAAAGATTATGAATATTGGAAATACCGGAAATACTGTAATTCATTTAGCAGTTGATACTGATGTTACATATTTAAGTATTATCTCCTTTCCCTTTGCAAACTCCCTTGCCCCAGAGCACCTAGCCTTCGCTAGAAGGCTGGTGATGAGGGTCCCCTTCTGTACTAAAACTTTCTCTTGCACAGAAATTGACACTTCCAAGCACCAAATATACACCAGAGGCACATCATTACCTCCGATATACAACCTCCCTGGAAGTTTTGTATGAGTGTTAAAGCCAATAACAAAGCAGACGAGGTTTTGTTTTTAGACACTGAACTACCAACTTCCTGCACATTGTGTTATGCAAGCAAAGTCCCTGTCAGCCCCCACAGCACCACCCTCCTCATATTTGTGTCTTTTCACTTGCTCACTCATGCTGCTCCTGTTTCCATAGATGCATCAGAGAAGCATTTGGGCAGGTTTGGTTTTCTTGTTTCTCCTTTATGAGAGCCTTTGAACAGCCAGTTGGAATTTGACTAAAATAGTAACTAAAAAAAAGTTGTACTGAAAATCCAAAATCCTGGCTTATGATGTAAACAAGTCCACAGGTCAATTTAAAGCTCCTCACAGAACAGCAGACTTTCTGCCCTCCCCTGGTTTGCTCTTTCACACTAAATCCAACTCATGATCTCCACAGTTGCATGCACCAAAAAAATCTAAGCCACCATAACTCAACTGTAGGTCTCCTGAGATTACACCACACTCTCAGGTCCAAACTACACAAGTTTTTGAGCGGCATCAGTCTCTAGGTTTGGAAATTTAAGCAAGTGGGAAGTCAGGAACGATGTCAGAGAACAAGAGTTTAGTTGGCAGCCATCAATGAAACGCTGAGCAGCTGCTTGCATACTCGATCTTTACAGTATAACCCTAACTTAGGCTTAGTAACCTAGCGCAGAAAGAAGCAGCACAAGCACACACACTATATTAAGTAATAAGCAATAAACTCCTAGAGATTACCAGAATGCAAACTGTTCAATTCAGACATGGCGTAAGCAAGGCTGATTACCAATACAGTCAGGATCCACCATCATCAATCATCACGAAGAGCGTTATCATAAACATGAAATGACAATGTTCGGTCTAATTATACTTTATTCATGGAAGCACCTAAACATAATTTATGGTCTTAATTATCAAAACTGATAATCTGAGTCTCTGAAATTAATGTATTAAATTAACTATTCTCACTCCCATACAAGACAGGGAGAGTTCTTCAGGTCCTAATCACAGAAGAACCAAATACCATACACCACCCAGCACACAGAGTAGAGCTGGGAAACAAACCTTGAAAGTCTCAACTCTGACAAAAGTATTTTTAACGTGCTTTACCTCCCTGTCAGTCGCTAATACCTTTCTCTCAACTGGCAATTTTATGAATGCTGAGACCTGTCTTGCTCATTGTAGCAGATCTCAACACCAAAGAATCAGGTGGCACAAAAACTACCATCTACCCACAAAACTGCTTATTCACACATCTTGAGGAATAGGAAGATAAAATCAACAGCCTGCAACTGCAAGTAGTGAGTAAGGTATTGAATTCACAGTGCTTTACCATTTGTGAATAACATTATGCAAAATTATGCAAAACTGCCGCGGAAATGTAAAGCCTCTGAGATAGTGAGAAGTAGTTTATACATTGAGAGCATGGCTTCAAGATTATATTAAGCTCCAGCTAATCCTGACTGCACAGGGAATTTCAGATATAAAAGGCCATAAATATTTTTCCTCCTGACAGAAGCAGCTGCACTGTGTAAGAGATTAAAGCAGTAGGAAACATGAGGGAGAAACACCAGAGCCCGGATACACTCATTATAGTGGATCCCACAGCCCAGCTCTGCAACGTCACACTAGCTGGGACAATGGTCAGGGGTCTTCCTGGACTATGCACTGACTGCAGTTCCTGGCTCTGTTCCCATGAGGAAGAAAAATGCTGTAAACAAAGACTTCAGAGTGAAAGAAAAGAAGTGCCATGGCCCTTTCTCTCCTAAGGCCCAAAGGGGAAGGCTGAGGACAGCATGGATCTGGAAGCCCCTGCCCTTCTGAGGAAGGAGAGGGGTCACACAGGACATCTGGGATGCACCTGCACAGGCACAAAGGGCGAGAGTGGAACTGGGTGCAGAAAGAGAAACAAGTACATGTGTGAAGGTATCTAAACAATGAAAGTACTGCAGGGATTCCAAGATAGATCCGCAGCAGTTGTAAACTGGCTGAGCTGCCAGAGGTTTACACTGGAGCTCCCATCAGACTATAATAATTCATGTGGAAGTGACACTGAGGGGAGCTCACCTCCCTTCTTCATACACACTAGCCTGGTTTCTATTAATTTTATGACTCTGTGTCATGATGTGGATGAGACCCCTGGCAACACAGAACAAGGTTTATAGGAAGTGGATGACAAGTCCTATAACCACTATAAAAAATACAAAAGCTAAAGAAAAGAATGTCATTCTGCATGGGTGAGACAAACATGTAACACCTAAATTTATCCTTGTCTAATCCACAAGATAGAAACTTATATCCCCTTAACAAAGTGAACTATTTAGCGTCACCCCATTTGCTCAGATGAACAGGTTTTTTGGCATTAGATTTATTTAAAATCTTTGGTGTTTTTTTCGCATATATCAGTGACAGTTTACATTTATGAACATATTGCATCTCCTTTAGTGCACAGTATTGTCTTCAATAACTTTAAAATAGAGACTTATATTATTAATCTTTATATATTCCACAGAGATGAAAGCTAGTTGAATTGGCAAGTCATGCCACATCATTCTTTCTAAAATCTTATCACCAGTGCTGGAGTTGATATGACACTTAATATTAGTTTTTGCTTACTGTGGACATTGTATTATACAATTGCTGAGCCTTAGAGGGATCATAAACGTGACTTTTTTCTTCCCCAATTCTGTATTTCTCATTAGACAAACCAGGAACAAAACCAGCTCTAAAGGCAATGGCTTGCAATGCAACAAGCTCTGATTTTGAGAAGAGCTGCTGTTTCAATGAGCAAGATGTTGACAGAAGCAAGTGCACACTGTAGCCCATCAAACATCCCTCCCTGTTTCCCTGGCAACACTCAAAGGCCTACACAAAGTGACTGCATCAAGCAGAAGTGAACTTGGAAGAGAGGAATCATTTCTGCACTTCAGCATCGTGTCACTACTATATTTGACAGTAAACAAACCCCACAGAGATCAAGAACACGATCAAGAGGAAACAGAGCACAAATGTATCCCCAGAAGTCTGAATGAGAAAGGGGAGCAGCCACGGCTTAGCAGTGCTGAGCTTTGCTCTCAGTTACAAACTGTAAACCTGTGAAAGAAAAAAAATAACACTAAAATGCAGCCATAAGCATACTAACCTGATTTTTGACTCCACCGTTTTCTTTGATGCTCATCACTGCATGGATATATAGTACAGATGGGTCTGGCTCATTTTCCCTTTCAGCCTTTAGACATACAGCTCAAATTGATGTTTCTTTGCTTAAGTTACTATCTATGCTGTCTATGTCTCTTAATCAACCTGATCAGAGCAGAACACTGCTGACAGGTGCTGGTTTCCCACCTAGACATGGCAGGATGCTTAGCCCTCCCCCTTTGGTTATACAGAGTCTCTCTAGTCTGGTCCTCTTAAAAAAAATCCTCTTAAAAAAGTGTGAAAAACATCTCACTCACCCTTTTCATTCTTGGGGACCCAAGAACAGGCAGCTGGGGGTGTTTTCTGTTACTGTTGCACCAAACTGGCATTTGCCTCAGCACAAACCACAATTCACAACCCATCAATAGTTTGCATAAAGTGCTGCAAACTCATAACATGTGCCAGAAGTATGATAAACGGAAACTCTGGCCAGTACATTTGACTTTTGTTCCTATATTCCCATATAAAAGGCAGAGAAATACACATATTCGCAGTGATTTTATGTACACATGGATGACTTGCAAGGCAAGGTTGACTTCTGATTCTTCTAGAGGGGAAATACTGAACATTTTTGGTAAGAAGCTACAAATTTGCCTTTGACTATACTTTTTATATTTTTGGAAAGCATATTTATAATATTTCATTAATATGACATATTAAAAGCAAGATGTATTCACTGTGCTTTCACTCATCCTCTTTTGTATCATAAAAGTACAGGTAGCATTTAACTTCTTGATGCCCTCTTTCCACATCTTCAATCCAACTGGGAATCTGAAGAGGTCCCAGTCAACTGAAAGCTAGCAAACATCGTCCCAAGGCAAGAAGGAGGACTACATGCCTGTCAGTCTCACTTCAGTGTCTGGAAAAGTTCAAGGGTTATTCTGGAGCTAGTGAAAAACACCTGAAAGACAACACAGTCATTGGTCCCAGCCGGAACAAGTTCATGAAGTTAAAGTCCCGTTCAACAAACTTAATTTCCTTTTATGACAAAGTAACCCAGGTAGTTGATTGGGAAAGCCAGTTGATGTAAACTGTGGATTTCAGTAAAGCTATTTATCTGAGGCCTCTCACAGGATCCTTCTGGACAAAATGTCCAGCACACAGCTGGATAAACACATCATGTGATGGATAGAATGGATGAGAAACTGGCTCACAGGTCAGGCACGAAAGGTTACTTATGGTGAATAGGGTGGTGATACCAGACGGCTGACCTGTCACTAGTGGGGTTTCCCAGGGCTCCATTTTAGGCTCAGTTCTCTTCAATGTCTTCATAAACGACTCCAAGGAATACTAAGTAACTTTGCCAACGACACTAAATTGGGAGGAGCTGTCAACTCCCTTGCAGGCAGAGAGACCCTGTAGAGAAACCTTGACAAATTACAGGACTGGGCAACCACCAGGGAATCCACATAGGAAGTTTAACACCGGCAAGTGCTGGATTCTGCTCCTGGGACAGTGCATCCCCAGATGTACAGAGCAGAGACACTGGAGAGCAGCCACACAGAAAGAGATCTGGGATTCCTGGTCATTTGCAAGTTGAGTATGGTTCAGTGCTACCCTGGCAGCCAGGAGGGACAACCGTGTCCTGAGGGGCATCAGGCACAGCATCACCCGCCAGGTGAGGGAGGTGAAATTCTTACACAAGTACACAGGTCTCTCACACAAGTAAATCAAAACCAAGAATATACAACTTCCTGTTCACACTGAAAATATTCCTCTGCTCCTATATTATTTCAACTTTTCCATACTATGAATGTATCTGTGCTTCCGCACATGGACTAACTGGGGTGAAGAGAACAGCAACAGCCTACCAGAAACAGTGCATGGATTTACTAGGGAAAAAACTGTATCTTGCATATTTCTGCCAACAGTTCTACAGTAGAAAATTAGCACGTCATGCTTTTGGTACACATAATTAAATAACTGCTTCTACAAAAACTATCTGTTTGAGATGCCAGAGAGTCATACAGACTTTCAAGCAAGTCTAACTCTAATACATGAAACAGGACTTTGACTAATTTGCTGAGAGAAATGTGATCTGATGATTATTGCAGGAAGCAAACACAAGTGGTAATTGTATTCCACTACGAAATAATATTAGAATCATACAAATAAAGGACTCTGCCAAACAGCTGAGACTTCAATCCGTCTTCATGTTCATAACTAAAAGAATTCAGTCTACTGTTGGTGCTAGGGGACAACAGGAACAAGGCAAGAGCACATCAAGGATGGGGCAGTATAGCAGAATACATTCTAGGAAAATTTTCTGCTTTCCTCCACACACCCTCAGGCCACACAGATCAAAATACAAAGGGCTTAAAACAAACAAAAAAAAAAGACACGAACTTAACAGCCCCTAAACATGTTCTCCTCTAGAATTTAGAGGCAAAAGACTGCCATACAAAGCTCAACGGGGCAGAAAACTGCCCATTGATGATTTTGCCAAGTGAAAACCAAGTTCACAAAGCCCTTGCTTTTCATCTTAGAACAGTACTAAAGCATGCCTTTGATTTATACATACTCATAAAACCTTTCAACCCTTCAGCTGCATATTACAGACTGTACAAGATTAAGTCAAATTCAGCTATTAATTCAGTACCCAAAGTAAAGTTTGCATCTTTAAGCTATACTGCCTTTTCTTGCAACATCATAGAAAACTGGAAGCACCAATTGCTTTTAGTCAATAATAAACAGCAGGATACAATTGTGACAGCTACCTCCTCACAGAAAAGGTTTTGGTAGAGAAAAAAGTGCCATGATAAGGGAAATGTAACTAATAACCAGTAATCCTTACAAGAACACAACCTGAATCCATTAAGAATCCTTGCTAATCACAGTAGTAATGTCAGAATAACCTTACAGGAGTCAAGTATTTAATCTGGCATGTGGCAGATACAAACCAACTTTTCTCAGTCTTCCAGAAATGCAAGAGGTAATCCCTCTACTACTTCATGATTTTACACAATCACCATTATTCTGTATCTCTTCAGTACCCACAAACTGGATAGGTAAGCTGAAAATCAGGTCTGAGAAATGGTTTTATGTCTCAGGATTTTGCCTGCAGCGTTCCAAACTGTTCTTGATCACTAGATTTTATTAATACCCCATACTATGAGGCCACTGGGATTTCATGGTATACTTTGAAAACAGAGGGAGACATAATTTTATGATGACTGCAAAGACACGAAGTTTCAAGCAGAGTAGGTAATATTTCTCTGTTAGCACTTTGCAACTTGTAGTAAACACCCAGCAGTCTCACCAATGATGTGATACTACCATATTAAAGTTCATGTCATCAACTATAAAATGCAGCAACTTGGTGGGTGCAAATAAAAAGCAACACTGAATCAGTACAGAGTCTCACCAGACTTTCCCTCTGCAGGAAGGCTGTAGTTTCTGAGCTTCTGTAATCTTTAGCAGCCAACTTAAACTGGAACTAATGAGACAACTCTACAGAATAACTAACACAATTAGGTGTGTACTCATACTTGTCTATAAAGGCCAGTTCAAACAATTCTGCATTCAGAGTAGCAGTTAGAGCAAACACAGTAGTATATGCAAAAAGCAAGGCTATGCTGTTCCTCTTTCATGATTGTTTATATTCAATTTAGTTGGATCATTTGGCAGAAAAGTTTGATTAAACCTGAGGGAGAATTTTTTCAGTATACCCAGTATCCTTCAAATCCTTTTTATTTCTTATCTTTTGATCCTTTTTATTAGAAGACTGATATAATATAACAAGAGTTTACCAAGACAAAAATTAGTTCAGCTCACATTTTACCTGTTGAGTACCTTTTAACCTGAAGGTTGATTTACAAATGATGTGCAAAGTAATTTCTTTTTTTTGTGTGACATTGTCACCAAACATGATGAAGCTGAAAAACCTCAAAAGATGGGAGGTTCAAGTAAGTTCTACAGGACTGTTTGGTCAGGAGTTTTTGTTTCTCCCCTCATGCTTTTCGTCCCCATCTGACCTTGCTGACATGCGAGGATTTGGTCTTATCAGCTGAGAAACTGCTGCACAAAATCATAGTAGGAATATTCAACAATCTGTTCCTCCCACACTTACCTAAAAAAGGGACCCCCAATTCTAAGATATACACTTCTTTACATAGTCCTCTCAGGGTTATGCACACAGCAGCTGGTAAATGATAAGGTAAAGGCTTTAATCTCATTCTCTAATTAGTCCATTAATGCTTAAAAGGAATTACAAGAATTAAGTTATCCTTGAAATGAAAGCCTAAGTGCCCATAAAATTTTCTGTAGCTATTTACAAAGGGAGGAGCAAGAAGACCTGACAAGAACCATCCCGGAGAAAACAGGGGAGAGTAAATGCTACACGCTGATGATGTAGCATTTATGCGTCCTTATAGCACAAGCGTAGGAAAATTCATGAAGCCAAGGGATGCAATATTAAATAAATGTACTGTGAAATACTGCCTAGAGGTAGCACTGAAATCCATGTGAATTATAATCCATGAATAGGAATCAAATTACAATCTAGAGATATTAAGTGCATTTAATATTACAATGTTTAGGCAAAAAACAGGATATAAAAATAAATCCTTATGTATGAAAGTCTAGCTAACAAGTAAAGTCTTAAAATTCACACATCTCTTGAGGGCAGTTGGCAGACTTGTAGGGTGGATTAACTAGCACAGAAGAATTTGCAAACTTCAGAGCTTGAGGTCATTTTTGGAGAGCAGCTAGGAGGAAATTACCTATTAACATATCATTTCAAAAATATTCATTAAGGTTTTTTTCTGAAGCACTAGTTTGAAGGGCAAGATACCATGGGCTTGAGAGAAGTGAGTAAATTCTACCCTGCAATAATCACTGGTGTCCAGACTCTTAATCACAGCAACAGGGTGCCTTGGTCATCTTTACAGAGAGAAGCTTTTTTGCTTTAACTATGGGATAAAGAACACAGGCAGAACAACTACAGTGGTACTGCTGGTGCACCACACCAAACCCACATTTTTGCATGCCTACACACTCTCATGCTTTAGAACTCTTTACTCATTCACGCATAAAATTCTAAACTACGACAAATACAAGTAATTCAGGTTGCAAGGCAGGAGCCTGGCTGTCACTTTATGGATTCTCAGTTTCCAAAGAAAGAGGCTCTACTACTCTTCATGTTACAGAAATCTTCATGCACAAAATGCTTTCCTTTGTTTTCAGTAGCCCACTGAATTTCAAACATGGATTTTAACAAAGTAGTCTGTAAAAGTCACTAACTCCTGTCACTTACTTGGCTTAGAGTTAATGACGACATTTTCAGCAGAGTGCTGGGGTGGGAACCTGCAGTTCTCTCCTTGGCCCTCACTGCTGCCATACTCTATGACGTCCACTTGTCCCAGCGGTACGCTCCACTTCAATAAATACCTCTGGCCAGTTGTCATGGTGCCACTGCTTTCATAGGAAGAGCTGGAAGATGTGCAAATTATTACTGTGACAAGAAACTGTGCTTCATGGCATGCTATTCGTTATTTTAGCTTCTAAAATCTCCTGTTTATCAGCTTGAGTACACTGCACAGCTTCAAAGAAATACATGCATCTGGCTGACTTTTGTGATTGACCTTTCTAGGCATGCAAAGAGCAGCCATGCAGGTGGAGATAATATTGTCTACAAACACCACAAGACTGCCAACAACAGTCCTTACATTTTTATAGCAAAACATAAATGACCATCTTTTAAGATCAATGTGCATTTTGAAATCCTAATACAAGTGTTTGGGACTATACTTTGCCTCCACATTTTCCTTATTTTTTTTGAAACATTTCTTTTGGGCCCTAACTGCTATGTTTAGGGAAGTATGGATGATGGGACCTTTGAATGCCTGCTGGCAACAGGAAGGACAACATAATCTCCAAAGGGCTGACAAGCCAAGATTTCTGCCAAGCCTCACAGCCCAGACTGCTCTGTACAGCAGATCTCTGCAACTGCTGTGGCTTCCAAGTGTAATCCTGCGTGAGTTGCTGCTAAAGAAGTGTGTATCACAACAGGCATTTCAGAGGAAAGAACGCACTGAGGAAGCTCATTAGGAATAGAAATGACATTAATACTAATTTTACTTTGGTTCCTTCATTCCCTTATTCCCATTCAAGCACATGTAACAAATATTTATTATAAAGGACAAAAAAGACATTAAAGTGAACAAAAAGGGTTTACTTCACAAAAAGCATGACTGAAATCCAGAAGTCAAATGCTTGAGAGAAATTAGCAAAATGCATTTATTAAGAACAGTAACCAAATGCTGAAGCTCAGCTAGTCATCTACCTATTTGCAACACAGACTTTTGTTTCAATGAAGAAGCAGGTATGAACAAAGAACACAACTGCCACAACTTAAGTAAATATTTATAAATTCTTGACCTAGCTCAGAAGAAACAAAAAAAAACTAGGCAGGACACAGTTGTTCAGTCATTAGGAATAGCACCCACCCCATCCAACTGCTCTTACTTCAGAGTTAGGTCACCAGCTCACACTGGTCATCTAGATTGTATGCAAAGAAAGACCTGTGGGTCACGTCATCTGTAAAAATACCTATCTTTTGCAAACCAGAAACACTCAAACGTCCCAGGTGCCTAGGGACCACTAGTTACAGATGAATTTTCTGTGGCTTGCAAAAGATACATACTTTTACAGAGGACATGACCCTTGGAGGATCAGACACTTGGCATGATCACGAAGTTTTCACATGGAAAGCAAAAACAGACTGCACTTTGCTGCTTCAAGTACAAATACAGAAAATCCAAGACTTTACTGGTATGAAAGAAGATCAAATATGAATAGTTAAAAACAATATCCAAGTGTTACTTAGAAACGAAAGAATTTGTAAAGGCAAGGATCACAGGATAACTGACATGAGCTGGTTCATTTTCTGAAGTGTAGTCATAACGTGGCACTTCTCACTCACTAACATGAGACAAGCAATCACACACTTAGAAATATATGTACAGGATTCATACTTCAGTAATGAATTAAGGGATCAACTCATATTATGCTTAAGAAAAGCTGCTCTTGGAAGATTTTAATGATTCACATTTTCTTTGTCAGACTGTACCATCACATAAAGCAATTTATGATACAAGCAACATATGAATGTGAACGCAACCTTGGCATACACAGAAATTTAGTAACATTAATAATTACAGCCAACAAAAACAGAGATGGAACTATGAAAAAATGCTTTTTTCAAAGCACTTCACCTTTAATCCTTCAATGTTTGGTCTCAGAGGTAAAAATCCTTCCTCATCTGGAACTTTTTTAGCCCCTTCCAGGTTTGTTCTGGCAACCTGACTTAAACTTTATGGGTTTTGCTTTGTTTATTTGTTGGGGGTTGTTTGTTTTGCAGAGGGTGGGATTTAATTTAAAAATTGGGTCAAGTTACAAATCTGTGTGTGTTACAGTCTGAATTTAAGGAAGAAGAGAAAAAAGTCTTAGCTTTGCACGCCTGTATTCCACTAAACACTAATACACAGCAATAACTAGACACTACAGAGCATTTCTATCTGTAATCTCCAACTGCTACAATTTTCTTACAAATTTACTCTAGAACTTCAAAATATCAGCCAGCAATTTAGAGGACTGTAACAAAGTTAGTTATCCATTTATTATGACTACTCCTAGAAATCATTAGCCACAGTAAATACAACAATACAAAAGCAATTCAATAAGTGCCATTTTTTTGCAGCTGAAGTTCAAATGATCATCTAAAAATATAAATTAAATCTTACCGAATATTTACTGTTGCACACATCAGCACATCATTTAACATGAAAAGTCGCCGTTCTTTGGTTTTGATAATTTCTCCTTTGTCATTATAAACTGTCTCAACCATATCATCAGTCCGTATGAGGTACCTGTTCCCACTGCTGAGTAGCTGGATTTTGAAATCAGCATTGTACATTATACACCGTACATCCAACATCCGGCGCACAAAAAACAAAAACAATGGGTTATTACTTGCCATCCTAGCGTAAGTGACTGCAGGTGGATTTGCCAAGGGAATTAGGTCTCTTTATTAGTCTGCTTTTCATTTAGAGAAACAGTAACTTCTGCTGTCATCAATGTGGACTGAAGGGGCTTTGCATCTTAATACAGACCATGCTTGCTCTGGGATTCTTCCACACTGATAAAAGTTTCTTGGCAAAAAAATGATACCTCCCACCATTTCTGTAATTTCCTTCCCTTGTCTCTTCTTTCCTAGTCCACTGAGGCCCTACGGCTGATTCCAGCTGCCCAAAGTGGGAGGCCAGAGTGTAGGAGGAAGTGTGCACAGCCTGCTCTGCCCCCCACGCTCACACAGCTGAGGAGCACAGCAGGCAGGGTGCCACAGACTGTGGAAAGGTGACATGTCCAAGAGATTCATGGCATGTAAATTGCTCCTGACATTTGTCTTCAAGGGCTGAGGATCAGCACTGAACTAATCCCTTACATGTCAAACACACCTCCATAGTGTCCAACAAAATAAAATTGTCCATAACTCACTAATTTTCTAATCAACCACCTCCTCCACCACCTATTTCACCACGGCTGGCATTGTTCCAAAACTGTATATGCAAATATACAGGCCCAGGAGGACCAACCGTGTCCTGGGGGGCATCAGGCACAGCACCACCACCCAGGCAAGGGAGGGGATTGTCCCCTCTGCTCTGCACTGGCCTCACCTGAATATTATGTGCAGTTTTGGGTGGCACAACGTAAGAAAGATCTTAAGCTATTAGAGAGTGGCCAAGGGAGGGCCTCAAGGATTGTGAAGGGCCTTGAGGAGAAGCCGTAGGAGGAGTAACTGAGATCACTTGGTCTGTTCAGCCTGGAGGACAGGAGACTGAGGGGAGACCTCACTGCAGTTACAACTTCCTTGTGAGGAGAGGGTTCTTCACCCAGAGGGTGTTTGGGCACTGGGAACAGGCTCCCCAAAGTAGTGGTCACAGCCCGAAGCCTGATAGAGTTCACGAAGCATTTGGACAATATTCTCAGGCACTTGGTGTGACTCCCGGGGGTGGTCTTGTGCAGAGACACAAGTTGGACTCTATGATCTGTGTGGGTCCCTTCCAACTCAGATGATTCTGTGGTATTAACACACAAGGCCTGCAGGACCCTGAGAGATTTGGAGTGACTACCCATGTATATGTCAATGCATCCCCCTCTGAATAACACACAAAATCCTTCAGTCAATTTCAAATGACAAAAGGAAACCTGAGCTACCTCTTCAAAAGCACATTCTGTGTCTTGGAACTATTTGCAGGTGATTAGTGGCTGCCTCAAGAAGCAGGATTATGACAACTAGAAAAGAAAGTAAAATGTCTGAATCCATTTTCTAATGCACTAAGAATGGAAGTACTGTTCCAGCATGACAATAAATTCAGTATTCCATTCCTGGTAAGTAGCTTAAAACAAGTGTGTTCTGGTTGACTATTGCTTTCTTAAAAGCTATGCTTTTATGGATCACTGAAAAAAACCCCCATTCCTTCAGCACATCCCCATTACTTTATCTCAGAAAGAGTTCACAGGATAATAACCTTTAACTTCACAAAGGCAGTAATGGAAGCATTTATGTCCCACTTTATGGGAAAGAAGGAATCATTTATGATACAAATAAAACAAGCATACATATATCCACAGTACAGATAGCTACTAATGAACTCAAATAAAAAAGATTGTTCCTTCCTTCTTACTGAATGTCTTCTGCAGTTCTTTTCAGACATTTCTATTGTACAATGCAAATAAATAAATGAAATAGACTAAGATTTTCCTTAAAACATGGAATATGCTGGACCCATTCAACAGCGCATCTTGAAATGCTTCATAGTTGGAAGCACTGCTGCATAAGGACGTGGTCCCTTTCTCTACACAGGAGTAATTCCTTACTTCTAGGATAAATTAAAAGTTTAATTTTTCCATGCAGAAATTGTGCATAAGACTTTACTATACATTATTATTTCCTATGCTGCCACAGAACACCAATACTGCTGAGGCTAGCTCATCGTGTTGCCCATTCCAGCACACAGTGGTTTAACTGGTGAGCCTGTTCAGTCCCAGAGGTGGGTCACATCTCACTGTTACCACTAGAATGACCCCATGTGGTTGAGCTCTACAGAAAAAAAACAACATAGGTGTCTCTTTGGTCTCTGTTGTAGAGATTACTCAAGGCCCAGAAACTGACTCTTCCATTTCCATTATACTTTCCTACTTTCCTTACCTTGTTCAGGTAACGTTCATTCATTGCTTTTGCTATTTGTTTTATTTCACAGCGCTGATCTGCATCCCTTTTCCTTTCATTTAACTTCTCTGCCAGTGTCTCGAGTTCTGTAAGAGCCATCTGTAGAGGTAATCTGTCAGGATGTCCTTTATTAGTGTTCTTCAACATATCCTGAGGGGTAGTTACAAAATAAAACAAAAATCGGATTTATTTTCAAAGTCAGGTTCCAAAAATTACAGGATGTACAGTTACTTGAGTAGTACTAAAGAATAAGACCAATAAACACCTAATGAATATTCAGATAGCACATTACTTACCTTCCTGAATATCTTAGTAATTCTTTAAAAATATACTGAATGGGATGACATACAGCTTATTTAAAGAACACAATTACAGAGAAGGGACATAATATTAAACAATCTGGCAATCAGTATTATACTATAATATGTATCTGTCTGTGAACAATGATTTAAAATGAAACTCTTCTGATATTTACTGTCATAATAATATTGTATTATCTTTATTACTGTTATTATTCCCTGTTAAAACATGGACAGCATACTTATGCTTAAGAAGGAGACATTACCTCATTAAGGTCACAACAGCTCCTCCAAGTCTTTCTCTTTTGTAGGCATACAGTAGGAACAGTTTGAATTATAGTTTGTCTCCATTCCCAGAGCACTTAAAAATCCCTGTGTATTCACTCTGTCTTCCTGCCACAATAAACTTCATCATTCCTGCTCCCTCAGAAACTCTCACCACATGCTTCCCCCACAACTTCCCCTGCTCCCTTACCCACAGTAATTCCCAGACCTGCATCCCAAAGCTGTCCAACTCTGTGCACCTGCAAACACAGCTAGCATGTGGTGCTTACACATGGGGTAGATCTGCTGTGGTCTGGAAGGAGTCACAGAGTAAATGTGCCTGGAGCAGGTCTATACTGGGGAACTGTGTTCCTCCTGCAGCTTGACTGCCTGTTGAGATGAGACCCAAGGACTCCCTGTCAAATCCACAGTTTCCACGGGAAGAGAAACAAGATGCTGCACGGTCAGAAGGAAGCTGCAACATACTCTAGGCAGGTCCTGTGAGCCAAGTAGTCAGAGAGTGTACTGTTGTTCTGCATCTCACATATATTCTAAAATATCCAAGGCATGAATTCAATCCTCTTGGTTTTTTCTTAAATGGAAACTAATGCCACTAAGATCCCAGTTATGTTTTGAAGTCTTACAGCTAACAAACTGATACGAATAAGTAGCATATTTCAAGTACACCTTTACTAGAAAACGATTTATAAGCTGTATCTTACTTAGTAAGTAATCTATAGTAAATCTAGGTTACTAAGCCTTTCCTGTAAGTGTCCAATAAGTGTCCTTACTACCCATCGCTGCAATCAGACTATGAGATCAGGATGTTTAATGCACTGAAATTTTTTCTTTATTTCCCCATGATCTAGTGGTCACTTCCACTGCAGCATGCTCCTCTAGCAGAAGACAGCTACCATGTAGTCCCAAAGGTAAACCATGCAAGAAAGCAACAGGAGCCTCCCTTTGGTAAATATTATTTACCTGCAATAGTAGGATGAACTGTGGAAAACGTTGGATAGGTTTCATCATTAAACCATACAGTGTGATGCGATCAGGGCTTGACTCCTGACACTGCTGCAAGGCAAGAAAGCTACATTTACTACCATGAGCACATTTCCACCAGTTACAGAACGAGAGGAAAACATTTCCTGAAAGTTCTTCTATATTGCTTACATTAATTATAATAGGAAGACTGTAAAGATTCCATTTATTATCAAGATTTAGTTTAAAAATATTAATTCCTTTACAAAAACCTATCACTATTAAAATGATGGCCTGTTACTGAACTGAAACTTTCTCCTTAAATAAATACTGCTCAGCTAAAGACACTTCAGCAACACAGCATCTATAAATCTAAAAACCTACCTATGGGTTTTTAAGGGGAAATCTAAGAAAAGCATCATAATCTCAGTGCTATGCAAACAGAGATTTTGATCTTCTTTATTAGAAGAAACCAAGGAAAAGAACGTTGATTTCTATTTCGAAAGAAAAATGCTAGAATCCATTATTTCAGTTACCAGGAGTGGCAGATAAAACCAGACAAATTTCTTTTGCATGTGCAAAAAAGCCAGAAATTGCCAGAAATAGGAAGGTTAGAGGAAATATTCAATATTAAAAACAAAGCAAATCTAAATTATATTAAACTGGTATTGTGCCTAAATTGCTATTTATTGCTACAACTATGAGCTTCACAACAATTTATTTCCGTAGTTATCTCCACAAACATCTATTTTTTTCCAAACGGCAGTAGTGAAGATTCAGATCTTCACAGCTGGTGGGCAAAAAAAAGGAAGGGTAAAGAAGCGTCATCTGTCATCAGAGTTTGGTTGTGGTTCTGCAAGCAGACCAGTGTGGCACTGACAAGCAGTGATGAGAGCTGTGGATTATGCCTATACTGGAAAAACATGCTTTTAACAGTAGAAGTATGATGTGACTACATGCTCACGAGAGAGGCTGATCTTCATGGTACTTAAAGCTTCCACAGAATCATCCTGCATAGAGCTGCCCACACTCCAAAAAGTTGTTAATTTAAGATCTGAAGACGAACCCTTGCCACCCTTCTCCAGGCAACCTAAGATTTGCACTAGGCACCCAGTTTTAGTGCTTTGTGGAGCACTGTAGCAGACCTGACAGGGTGACAGCTCTGAGAGGCACAACTCAATCCAGAATGCTTGGGGAATGAGACAAGCTGAGCTTTCAGACTCTCAGCAATGTCACAGACAGCCCAAAAGCCTTGCAATGGATTCTGTGTATCCTCCGTAAGGTGTCAACCCTAGGGCTTCGCAGCACTTCTAGTGCATGTGCCAGGCTCTCCATACACATCATCACAAGCATCATATGCAGCAGGGCAGTATGCATTCTGCAAGAAAATCACCAATTTCAACCCCAAGCCAGAAACATGATCTTCAAAACACAGGGAAATTGTTGTGGAGTGGAAATCCAGCTACACTACTGCTCACAATACAATAAATAAATTAGAATTAAAATTAATTCCAAATTAAAAAGTGGCTTCATATGGTGAACTAGTTTTGGAAGCTCACCTGATATGGAAGAATCCTAATTTTTAGTCAAATAAAGTAATGCAAACACCCATAAACTGATCTGAACAACAATAAAACTACTGTGCACTTCGATCTAACAACACGTTACTATGCCGAAAATACAGTACTGGAAGGGAATCCTCCGGGGTCTTTTTGTGCCAAACCCAAAAAACAAACCTTAAGTCCACAAAAACAGTGAGACAATATACAGTATCAGCAGGAAATTTCCTCCCAACTTACAACTCATACTTTCTTATTTATACCATATGCACAACTGTTTTAAGATTGAATGAACTAACCTTTAAGAAGTCTGAAAAGGCAGGTTTGGTGGCACAAGATTTCTTGAGAATCCCAACTGCTGTACTGAAGTTGTTTACATATTCACTGTATGCATCCAATACCATAGATTTAGAAAACTGAAAAGAAAAAAGGGCAGATCTTAACTATAAATACAGAAGACCTCTGCCAGCACAGCCATATAGACCTCTGACTGTTAGAGACTTGCCTTGCTCAGAACTAAGGGCTTTGCTTGGCCTAGTGCTGGATATACAGAAATACTGGTAATACCCAAAATAATCTTTCTGCAGAAGACAGGTTGGAAACAGAAAGATGTAACAGCTGTGCATTACAAGAAATGTATTTACAGAAATTTCTTCATCTTGGCTAGAACACTAGGGCAGAACCTGAGGACTACGGGCAATCAAAGGGCATCCACTGAGATTCGAAGTAGCAGCTGAGATCCCCTGATCATCTCCTTGCCTGTCTTCCAGATTAAGTGAATCAGCGAAGTCCCAGGGCCTTCACACCCTGACTTCAGCTATTAAGGACTCACCAAAAAAGCAGACAGATTGTGCGGCCTGCAAACAGTCATGGGAATGGTTACAATCACCGCCCATCGCCTTCTGGGTAATTTTATCACTCTCTTTTGCAGAGCTGGTCTCATTAACTACCTAACTTGCTTCAGTCACAACAAGACAGGTTTGCTTTAAACAACAAATCTTTAGTAACTATTTCATTTCGGGTGAACTGTGATCAGATCCCAACTCTCTTTCAGTGGGAATAAAAAGGTGGTCATTTCCTGCACTTGGGTGGCAACAAAACAAAGCATTCATGTCAGAAGGCAGGAAGCCTTTTCCAGCCACATTTTCATGGTGAACAATGTCTTTCTATCAACCAAGGCCACTTCTTGTTTTCTCTAATTTAAAGCAGTAGCTAATTTTGTCCTTTACTGAATGGACTTCCATTAATGATGGGATAGTGTTTTACAAATATTCTTTATCAGTGCCCCATCTTAGTTCAAACTCAGGAATTCAGGACATTACCTACTGTGGTTTCTTTCTACTTGCACACTACTAGGTATGACTACACATTTTTTAAGAGATGCTGAGCCTCACTCAGTCTCACCTTAATTTTGGTGGGTTTGTGAATCTCTAATTTCTCATAAAACTGTTTACTTAAATGTCTGAAAGATTAATCAAAGCCTGAAAACTTTGCTCACAATCCTTTCACATATGCCAACCAAGCTGAAGATGTGTTGGTGTCAGTTTCCTTATCAGGACAGTACATGCATACTCTGACAGTTGCCACAGGCATCGGAGAATATGGGAATAAAGCAGCTAAGTTAGAAAGATATGGAGATGGAGAAATAAGACTAAAATAAAAACAGATTATCTGTTCTGACACATTTGCTTACTGAAGCAACAAAGACATCACCGATCATTTCAACAGAGTCCCACTCAGATACACGACTCGCCAGTGCAATCTGAAACATTGAATGGCACTGAAGAATTTCCTTAATTCGATAAAAGACCATTTTAAGTTTTCTTTCACTCAGTAATTTTGGCTCCATATCTGAAAGGGGCTTCTCATATTGCTGTGGGGGAAGAAAAAAAAGCAAATTGATTTAAACAAACAAAAAAATGGACTTCTATAAGCAGAAAAAACAACTTTTGCAACAGTACACACACACAAAATCACTGAACATTCGGCATGAAGCATCTGTAGCAAAATCTGTGTCAGTCATACGACAGATTCTTTAATGATCTTTAATGATTTTTTTTCAAATATTCAAAATTTTAAAATGCAAAAAATATTAAGGTACCTCCAGGATTCTTTTGAGAGCATCCACGTAATTCTTCTCACTATCAACTACAGAGCCCAAAATATACCTTCTCACAACCTGTTGAAACAACAAAGTTTTGTCCAAAGCTCTAATTAGGTAACACATTCATCATAGCTGGAAATGATGATGATAAAATTCTCACATTAATAAAACAAAAGGAATACAAAGCAATTTCAGTACTGGAACTGTAATAAAATAATGCTGTACCTCTTCAAAAGTAATTAAATTTACTATTACTCTAAAACTACTTATTTTAAAGAACACAACAATTATTGTATCAATATCTGTAATTTTTTTATGACTGTTGTAATCCCAAGATTTACTTTTGAAACTTGCGTTTTGACTTTGGCATTTAACAATGCTCTCAGGCACTTGGTGCAACTTTTAGGGCTGTCCTGTCCAGGGCCAGGAGTTGGACTTCAGTGATCCTAGTGATCTTCAGATCAGGATATTCTATAATCCCATGCACTTTAAATGTATATATGTAGGCATTAACAGAAACAATCATAAGTATAAGATGATGTTGACTACTTCAGTGATTTGCTACAACAAAATAGGTAACAAGTTTTCAAAAACTACTCCTAAATTTTATTTTTAATAGGTTTTATAAATTTTTTAGGAGCAACCTGAAGGGCAAACAAGCAAATACTAATTGCCTTTTAAAGTTAAGACTGTATAAACTGTACCACTGAGAAACTATCCAAGTCAGCATTCTCTTTTGGGCATTACCATGCACAAGTAAAAACCCCCGCCTCATCTATGTTTATATGCATTGGCAGAGTTGTAAGAGCTTCAGGAAATGCTACCATATTTCATGTTAATAAACTACAGGCTATTTATCACACCTCCTTCTCCACCTTCTGCTTCCGTAATTCAGCTGAAATGCACTTTGTATGTACATGTGGGTGGCAGGACAGGAAGGACTTGAGAATTGATGATCTGGCTTAGAATTTAAGCTTCTTGCCATCAATTAGATTTCTTGTGGGTTGTAAGGATTTGTTTTCACCCAAATTCATTTCCTAATCCAGCTCATCCCAGAGCTTTCAAAAGGGGAACTGTGAGGGAGAAGGCAGCACAGGGGTAGGATCAAACCACTTTCCGTAACTACAAGAGAAGGCAAAACTGCTAATATTGCTATTTTAAGCTAGCCTAAATGACCATGAAACTCAAATCTCAGGCTTGCTTCTTTCTGCTCCAGAACCCCACAGTCTCCTGCCTCCTCCGCCATGACTGCCTTTAAATTCTCCACACTTGTATTTTGCATTATTATATGCAGGTTATGTGAGAATTTTCTTTCAAGTACTGGCATTTCAAAGGGGGACCTCAAAATTATCTGAGGCTTTGCTTAAAGATATACACAGTAAAATTAGTTGTGTCTAATCCGTGTTTAGAATGGATTCAGCAGTGTCTTATTTGGTATAGTGGATCAGCTTCTGTGGTGAAAAATACTAATCCTACTTTTAGTCACAGCTCACTCTTCTGAAAAGAATAAACAACTGTAGAAATAAAAAATTCAGGCTATACAAAACACAAAACAAATACTTAATA
Organism: Dryoscopus gambensis; assembly: GCA_013389985.1. NCBI lineage: Eukaryota > Metazoa > Chordata > Aves > Passeriformes > Malaconotidae > Dryoscopus > Dryoscopus gambensis. The sequence continues at coordinate 31,519 of WEIT01017703.1, forward strand.
GTGGCTTCAGGTTATTGCAGTAGATATGAGCCCCAGCCCTAGTACTTGAAGGCACCAGGATTTAAAGAGAAGCCATCATGCCACCTGCTGTTTGAAGCCAGCATGTCCACAAAGCAGCTCTGCTGGGACAGGGCAGCTGGGCTGGAAGGAGTCCTGGCCCGGGGCACCCAGGGCTGTGACCCCTCCCACAGACAGAGCTATGCTGGGCCCGCCCTGAGCTGCTCCAGAGCCCCTGCGCGCCCCAGCCCACCAGAGCCCTGCTGACCAGCAGCCAACCTCCCACACACAGCTGCTGCACCCCTCCAGTTCAGCGTCACCTCCAGACACGCACTGCAGCTGGCAGACAGATTACTCATACAGGCTTTAAATGCCACGGGCCCGTGCCTGCTCCTGAGGGACAGCACTACCACTGATTGCCCGCTGCATTTTGTACCACGCACTACACTGAGTGTGGCATCCTCATCTGTTTTCCACCCACCTTTTTAGTCCACCCATACAGACTGTATCTTCCCCACAAGAGTACAGGAATACTACAGGAGACAGCTGAAAGCCCTGTTAAGGCAGAGGTGAGTGACACACTTTGCTCCCCTCTGCCCACAAGCCGGTCAGGCACAAATGGACTCTGGTCCATCTATGCTGATTTTCCCCACACACCCTCCTGTCCTACTGAACCCAGACATAGCAGCCAAGAGCATGTGCTCCATCACTTTTGTTGGGACTGAGGTGAGGCCAGACTCAATCTTGTGGGTAAGAGTGTGACACTTTTTCCCAGTCTTCTGATCACTGTGATCTTAGATGACTGAGAGAGGTCTTACCTGCAGCATCCTTAAATCCATCCCATCTGGTCCCACAGACACTTGTATGTCCACATGGCCTCAGTTCCCCCAACTGCAGATTAGGCTTCACCGCAGCAGACCTGCCTCTGCGCTCATGGGCTGAGTCCCAAGGACAAGCCTCACCAGTAAAACCTCAGGCTAAGGTAGCACAGTCTTTGACTCTTTCTCACTAGGTCTGTGCCCCACCAAGCAGCGTATCGTGCTTTTACCAGCTTCCGTTTGTTGCCAATGTACATATAAGAAACTCTTCACTGTTGCCCCTCACACCTCACTAGCTCCAGCTGAGCTTTGGCTTTCCTGACTCCATTCCTGCCCACTTGGACAGCTCCTCCTGGACAGATGAGCAATATATACTCCATTCCTGCCCACTTGGACAGCTCCTCCTGGACAGATAAGCAATATATGTCACGACTTACATAACTACTACTAGTTTGTTCCAAACTACAAGCACTCCAAGGGTATTTTGCAAAAGACGGTAAACTTATTTATACAAAACTACCCCAGTGAAACTCAAATTCCTATTTGGAAAGAAGGAAAGAGCATCATCATCCAGACTGATGCTGAAATCTCACATTATAATAAAAGCTTACAGTAATGGAACACAGTTTGGTACTTGCATTATTACAAGATTAGCACTTCACTGTGTTAAACACAAGAGAAAAGTAAACCTCACACCCAAGTAAAACAAACAATCAAAAACCCCCTGAAAATATACAGCCCTCTCCTCAACTGCCCCTTAGTTTCTTTTTTGCTCATTTTCTGAAGGTACCGACCAACTAACTCATGACACCACATCATAAAAACTCTCATACAGTTATTAGTTGTCATAACAATACAGTAACACGAACCCACGGGATTTATTTTCAGCCAAAATCTCTTAACTGATGGTGATTTCAGTATTTTTGAAGTGATTTCCACAGTGACCATACAGTTTGAGGTGGAGGACAGCAAAATGTATTATTCTGTAGACTTGATTTTACTGGGGATGATTTTTTTTAACCAAGAAAAACTTTTAGATTCAAAGAGCATACAGGACATTCTCTACATTTAAAATGGAAATCCCAGAGCAGATGGAGCAATGTTTTCTGATTCAATAAAAATGCTTTAACTCTCTTCTTTTTTTAAGTTGAAATCATCACATTTAGTAAAGTGTTCAGGAAGTGAAACAATATAGTTCTTATAGATAATTTTATAATGCACACCAGCATTTTGCATCTCGGGGTGAACTTAGAACTGATGCAACTATATGCACATACATCAATTTTCAAAAAACTACTTATTCAGTTCTGAATTTCATGTCCGCTTAAGTAAAATGCCAATATGTTTGAAGACCAAAGGCACCTAAGAGCCATAGGTGTAGAGCAGAAGGGGAGAAAAAAGAGGCAGAAGACCATATTTCCCAAAGCTTACTACCTGCTGCTGTGATAATCCTTCAGGCATAGGAGTCATAATTGCTTCAGGATGCATACAGTCCACATCAATAAATAAATTTAGCTCTTCTTCTTCCAGACATGATGATCTATGATCTACAAATAAATAACCAAAATGTCAGCTTCTACATGTGGATTGAAAGAAGAAAAAAGCAAAACAAAACCAAAAAAGCAAGGACTCTATCATCCAAGCACAGCAATTATAAATTTTCACTTACCACACAAAAGATATTTCCTAGCACTTCTGTATCATCTGAAATCACATAAATACCACCACCAATAGGCACTCTAATACAGAACATCTTTCAAAGGCCTCCTAATATCCCACAGCTGGAGACAGCCTAAGCATCTTTTGCTTGACCTCTATTCCCTTCTCTCAGCCAGGAGAATGAGACTGCCCAGAGGGCAGGACATGGCACCTCGGGTTAAAGCACTGCAGCTCCAGGGCCAGCAGTTTTATTATAAATGATCCCTAGGAAGAAACTGAAACATACCCATAATACTACCCAGCTAAAAAAATTACATATATGCTTCCACAACTGAACTTAAAGTAGCCAAATTCACCAAAATGTTTGCTTTCATCAGCAAGGAGTGAGGGATTCTGCATTGCTCTGTGGATAATAATTTTACTGAAAAAGCACTACCGAAATGCACTGATAGATGGCAGCACGCAGCCAGCTAAACAAGCAGACACGAGGAAAGGAGACAAAAAGAAAGAACAGTATGAGAAACTATCTTAGCACAGAAAGAGAAATAAGGGAAGCAGATCTAACAGCTGGGAGAAACTCATGAGTTTAGTTATCAAATTTGTCACTAGCTCCCCGCTGATATGGAAAGTGGTTATGGGATTCAGCCATCCACAGATACACTGTGTCTGCAACCTAACCACCAGTAATGGAAGAAGGAATGCCAGGTCCACTGTAACACTGCCCTGCAGATCATTTTCATCTGTTCAAGCGCAAGAAGCTGAGGATACATTTTTTGATCACTTCATTTTGTCTAAGTAGCTTTTTATATTCAATCTGTAAATTAAGTATATTGAGAAGCAGTCAAAGGTCATGACAGGGATGTAAGATGTGTCCTGGCCCATACAGACAAGATGCAACTTTTTTATCTCTCTCAATAAAAATATTTTGTTCCAGCCTTGTGGTTTTAGCTTCCCAAAACTGTAGTTTTATAAGTTCTGAAGTTACTACCATTTAATTAGTTGGGCAGAAACTTGAGCAGAAATACATACTATCTCTCAGACTTATCCTGAAAAATAAACTAGTTTAATTCACCTGCCTCTTGAAAAAATTACCTGTGGACAGCTGCTGCCAAGGCTCATGACAAAGGACTGTCACTTGCTTTCAACTACAGAAAGAACACTAATACTTCTGTGGCTTTTTGATTTTACATTACTTTCTGTTTTCCCAATCCAAGTTCAGCTTTCATCAAAAATCATCAAACTGATTAAGCAGAACAGTCTTTTCCCCTACTTCCACTCTTAAGCATGGAAAGCATTACTCCTTGCCAATGATGAACTTTTTCAAATAACCAACTACTCCTCCACTGAAAACCATGTCTTAACAGCACATTCTCCTGACATTCAAGCGTTATTTGATGGAGAGACTTGGACAGGCTTAGTAACTGTGCTGATTTTGGTAGAATTAATTTTCTTCGCAGAGGCTAGTAGGGAGCTATGTTTTAGATTTGTGATTAACACAGGGTTGATAATACAGAGATGTTTTTGTTATTGCTGAGCAGGGCTTACACAGAGCCAAGGCATTTTCTGCTTTTTGTACTGCCATGCTGGTGAGGGGGCTTGGGGAGCATGGGAGGCTGGGAGGAGACACAGCCAGGACAGGTGACCCAAACTGACCAAAGGGATATTGCAGACCATATGGCATCATGCTCAGTATATAAAGTGGGAGGAAGGAGTAATGGGAGAGGACGTTCGGAGGGATGGCGTTTGTGTCCCAAGTAACTGCTGTGTGTGATGGGGCCCTGCTCTCCTGGAGATGGATAAGCACCTGCCTGCCCTTGGGAAGCAGTGAACTAGCTCCTTGTCTTTCTTTGCCTGTTGTGGCTTTTATGTTCACTATTAAACTGTCTTAATTTCAACCCACAAGTTCTCACTCTCACCCTCCTAATTCTCTCCCCAGTACTGGTGGTGGGCGAGTGAGCGAGTGGCTGTGTGGGGCTTGGCTGCTGGCTGGGGTTACACCATTACAGTAACTTAACATCATTTCCATACACCCGTCTACCAATACCTAGATCACACTGTTTGGTGGGATTTTCTGTTGTTGTTTTTAAGCTGACCCTTCTCTGTGGTTCTCAGGTTTCTCAGGTCACTCAGGTTCTTGCTCCAAACATAAAAAACTGCTCAAGATGCCATGACCATACTGTTGTCTGAAGTAAGTATTATACCATACATTTTTGTATGTATACATATCTGATTTCTTGCATCTAGCTCTCAGCTCCCAGTACAAAAATTTGCTAGGCCATTCATCTTCTTTCTCAGAAATTACTAGAGAATGTAACAAAGAGAAACACTGTAAATAGCATATACCTTGAGAAATGAAAGATTTTGTCCGAATGAAGGAACGACCCTTCTTCACAGCTGCTTTTGTCTTTTCAAGTCCATCTTTGGTACCTTCTCTGGCAGCTCTCATAAGCTTTTGCATCTGTAAGATTAAAAAATACAGTCTACATGTTCAGTGAATAACAGGAAAACATTTGAGCCTGCACACTTTAGGCTATCAATACAGTCCAAAGTCAAATGAATATATAATAAGTAGAGAGAACCATGAAAACTCAGAGTCCAGCTCCTGTATTTCAAAATAAAATAAAAACTGGAGACAAGGGCTTAATTCATGGCAATACTGTATACAAGAGTAAAAGAGCAGAAATGCTTAAGAACCCTTCTGCATCCAACATATAAATTTTAAATAGTCTCAAATGCTATCGTATGCAACAAATACCTACTACTCACAGGTCATTAATAGCCAGAGGTCTTGTCCATCTTTCAGGGTCCCAATAACTCTTCCAAAGTATTTCTGACCTAAAGATAATCCCCTAGACTCAGTTATATATTAACTGTATTCTTAAACAAACACTGTTATGAAGGAAAAGGTACAACTAATAACTTCATTCATTGAAGAAATGCATTGATTTAATTAAGAATTCCGTAATCCTACAGTACACTACTTCAGCCAAATGAAATTTCATGGAACAACAACAACAACAAAAAAAAACACCAAAGAAGTTCTGTTTTGCTGGAAAATGTTTATTAAAAATCCCTTCTTTGTCCTTCTTCTTTCCCAAAATGTCACCACAACAAAAAATCCCCACTACTGTCAGAACACAAACAAAGCTGTCTTGCTGCAATCAGGCAATTTCTGGGTTTGATATTGAAGCTTTTAGCAAAACCCCAGTCTTTTCATACTGGCTCCATTCAGAATGGAGAGCAGGGAGATTCCCAATTTGATCCTGTGTGGCTCGAGAGCCAGGGCCAGGCCAGCCCCATGGAGCCAAGGTCTCAGAGAGGCACTAGGGTTGCACACCTGGCTCATGCTCTGGGATAAGGGCACCAGTCAGCAGGGAAAGACAATGCCCTATCTCATTTCTGGAGACTGTTAACATTAAAAGTAAGCATTAGAAAAGGTCCTTGACCAAGTATTTTTAAGACTATACCAATATTATAGTCTTTAATTTAAGACTGCATAATAAAAATTCAGCACATTCAGAATTCATTTCATACAAATTATTGTCTACTTTTTCAAGCTATTTTTAAAAGACAACATTGTCTGTGTTGGAAAAGCAATTATTTAAATGTAGCTAGTTACAAAAATCAACTACACTACCTTCAGCTCATGTTTTTGCTTTAGTTGCTGAAACTCTACTGCTCCCACAGTGTTTGACATCAAATCTTTCATCTTTTTTTCATAATGCTCCTTTAAACGCGTTAGGTCATGAGAAAGCTACAGTGCATAAAAAGACACAATCTTTTCAAAAAGCTGTAGTGAAAACTTAATGCTAAAGCACTCACATAAATCATGCACATTGCTCCATTTATCTACTGATACAAAGACAACTGAGGGAAAACTATCACTACGGGAAAACTCTAACTGAGGGAAGCTCCAGTCCGAGGAATGGACCATTGCTCCTGGGCACTGCTGAATTTGGCCAGGTGCTTTTCTAGAAAGATAGGGGCAAAGCCACTTAGACTAAGGTAACTATATTGTTATATACATATCTTTATTATATCATGCCTATCTCTTAAAAACCACATGGAAAAAATACATCAGCTTTAACCATAAGCATTCACTGGAGCACAAACCCTAGTCTGTATTTCAGACTATCCATCAAAACAGTGAATCAGAAGAAAACTCAGAGACTGAAGAACCTGCAGAGATTGCTGGCACCTGAGAATATGGAAATTGACAGGGCAGTGAGTCAGGTAAGGAGACACTAACAGGATTCATGGTCTTATAATTTCCACATGCACCATAGCCTCATCATATGAACTTGGGTGTAACCATCTCATACATGAATATATTCATTTGCAAGGTAAGGAAACTATCACAGAGAAAGGAATGCTCTGGAATACTAACCACCATTTGTTAAACATTTTGACAAAGATAGATAAAAGAGTTAAAATGCAACCAGGAAAGAAAAAAAAGAGGAAAATATTTGGTGTGCCCTAATAGAGGTCCAGTGGAAAACCCCTCAGCTTGATATCAACAGAGTTATTTGGCAAGAGATCAAAGCCTCAGGAAACAGAAGGCCTACTGAGTTGAAAACAAAGCGACAGGCCCAGCAAGTAGCTCCACTAGGCTGGGTCAGGATGCAATTACCTCTAACATAAGGATTCTGGCATTACAGCAGTATAATGAGAAACAGCATCTGGTTCACAGACTAGAAATATTTAACAGCATAAAAACCTTCCCTTCTTAAAATAAATTAGTAAATAAATAGAATAATAAGAATCATAATGAAAAAGTGACTTTGAGGGAAGTCCTACCAGCACTTAAAATCACAAATCCCACCTCCAACCTTGCCATACTTTTCAACTAACACTAAAATTGTAGGTAGGGCAAGTCCCTCACAGGCTCTGAAAGGCTACAAAGGCGATGTGCTGGGAATATACTGTAATATCCATCACAAGACCTGAGGAGAAGTGAGAGTTAGTGCAAGGAATGGATACAGAGAAAATGTATGTAAAGAAGAGTAGTGTCTGCCCGTGTTGAAGTGCCAGTGTAGGGAGGGCTGAGGTTGGTTTTTTGGGTTGTTTTTTTTGTTGTTTTCTTGGTTGTTTGTTGCGGGTTTTTTTCAGCAGTCCTGAAGTTTGTCTTTCCTCATTCTCTGCCAAAACCCTTCCCTAATTTCCCAATTTCTCCACCTCCCAGCAACCCACCCAGGTGCAGGAGCCTCTCTGACTTTTTCCATCCACCAGCTTAAGTGTTCCTCACCTCTTCATGCCCATCCCCAAAACCTTTTGTCACAGGCCTGAGAAAGCCACCTGCAGGGCAGTACCCAAGGGCACACACCTCTCCTGTCATCACTCCTCAGTCTCTTGCTCAGACACTCTGTGCCTGATCCTCGTACAATCACATTCAACCATTGCCAACAGTTTTCCATGACAGATCAAAGTATAAGAGTCACCAAAGAATGGCTTTAAACCTTGCTTTGTGCACATATGTAAATAGGTTCTTATGACTACGGCCAAAGCTGAAGCTAGGGATAACAAGAAAAGATTAAAAAAAAAAGAAGAAGCAGCCAGCAGCCATGTTAAGCCTTGCACACTCAAATGCAAAGTACTTTTCTGGTCTCTTCCAAGGTATTTAAAACAAAAAAATAATCAAACTCAGTTTCTTCAGTCTTGTTAAAAAAAAAAAGCCTGAACAAACAGCTGCAACAGCTTAAGATCATTCTAGTTGGAACAAAACCAACACAAAAACAGAGGAAAAAGTACAGATTTGGGTGGGCTCAAGTCTTGCAGTTAATTGCTCACTCCCTGATTTCCAAAGGACAGGCAGCAAGGATGGAGGTGGGGGGAGAGCAGATAACACGTACTGGAGGGAAATACAGACAGCAAGGCTTTTATTCCCATCAAGATAAAAAACCTGCAAAGTGAAAATAAGGGTCCCATGAAATAACACCCTGTCTGCAACCTCTACGCATTCCAGCCATGGGGTGCTGAGGCAGGCCGCAACACACAGCTGCCAAATGGCTCCTGGAGGGTCTGTCCCTAGTCACCACACACTGGGAGCCTCTCGCAAAGAGGGTACAAGAGGGCAGAAGGAGAGGAGCCCATGCAACAAGAAAGCAAGAGCCTGGGGCTTCTCTCCCTGTGCAATGGGAGAGATGCAGTGAGGAAAGGCACCTGTGTCACCTGTGTATTCCTGCCTCCCGCAGAACAGATGGAACCAAAGGTACCAGACCTGAGAAGTGTCACAGATGGATCATTTTAGTCATGCCACCTCTCTTGTCTCCTAACAGGTAGAATTCTCTTTGATTACAAAAATCATTTACTTTAGTAAGTTTTTTAAGCTCAGTCACTTTCAAACAACCGAAATGATGCAGATCTAAGACAAAAAGCTAGGGAATGCTGGTGAAGAGTTTTGTGACTTTTGAACACCTAAAGATCTCGAACCTTCAATTCTGGTCAGGCTTGTCCCCATTTATTCTTCGCATTATTTTCCACACTTATTTACCACTTACACTAATCCAGCAACTGCAAAAGAAGAGAAGGTGAGGAACTGCCCACAAGCAAAAATAATCTCATTTTTAATTTAATTTTTATCCAATTTGAGTTTTTTTCTTTTTTGTAAGAAGCTTCTGTTTAATATTTTCACCTCTTCTTTTCCCTGTTATATTTTGTTGTGCACTGTCACTTCCACACTGATTCACATCTCCTTTAAAAAGATGCTGTTGGCATTTGAAACTGAATTGAGGAGAAAAAGAAATACAAGTGAGAAAGGCAAGTGTTGGAAACCAGGATAACCTCAATGACTGAGCAGCACTGCAGGATACATACATGTCTCTTGTGGTTGCCTCGCAAAAAGGAGCTGGGAATTCCATTTTTACACTCAGAATCACTCTGTTCTTCATAGCTTTCAAACTCACTTGAACTCCACCCATATTCCAGTGAGCTGTTTCCACCATCATCACCATTTTCAACATCATCATAAATCATTTCCTCTGCAAGAATTAAACCAAAATAAATAAAGCTACACTGAAATTTGTGTTTGTTTGAACACCAAGAAACTTGTCCAGAACATGCTATAAAGAATTGTAGAGAGTTTTGTATGCACATTAAAAATTCTGAATTAAATACAATATTCAAATAGCCAAAGTGGGTTGTCTTTGTTGAAACAGAGCACTGAAAAAGGACTGTTATGGGAGTACACACCACGATCCTTTTAAAAACATGTGCTACTCAAATGACACTGTTGTGTTATCCAAATCCCACAACGCATTTTAGAACTTCAGAGGAAGTTTGAACACTATGAAGCTATGAACACTCCTCTGCACTAAGAAGCATCATCCTTCCATTTGTAAGCTTGCCATTTGTCTCCAGGGACATCAAATGATAAATGCTAAAACATTGCAAGAATCAAACGAAAATGTCACTACTTCAAGCAGAACAGATCAGACCAAAGTAGCAAGAAACATGTTACACAATGGTATTTTATGACTTATCACCACCAGTCACTGGACGTCTCCCACATCTGGCAGTTACCTTGCTCATAATTTACTCTAAAAACTTGAAGTATTTCTAGTCTTGAACTTTTCAAGATATAACCTTTTCAAATCTATATTGCAAAGGCTGACCACAGTACCTCCTGTTAAAGACACAGGTACTTCCATTGGCGCAGATGTCAAGAACATAAAACTGACTCAAAACAAAATGGAAAATTTAGAGCCAATTGCTTATCAGAAAACAGGAATGCACTCTACAGGCAGCATCATTTGTCGTTACAAGTAGAAAAGTGTGGACATTTCTGCCAGGAATCACTACTGTCAGAGGGTAGGATGCAGCATTTACAACTGTCTCCTATTAAATACAGGAAACAGCAGCTGTGCTTTAAGATTGAAGTTTCATTTAAACAGACAAAAAATATGTACTAAAAAGAAAAGCTGACATGTTTTACACATCCATCTAAACCCTGGATTTTAATATTAATATTAACATTAATTAAATTCTTTATAATTAACACAGCGGATTCTAGTCTACTTTGAAATATTCAGATTTTTTAAAAAAAATTTAAATCCCCATGCACATCAAGACTGTCCTTAAAATATTGTTACTGAAGAAGACATCTTAGTGGTAATCTAGCACAATGTAAAATTTAAAAGAACCATCATAGTAAGTCAAAATAAAACAAGACTTATGCAAGCCTAACTCCTGTGCTGTCAGTATCGGGGCAGGATTTACCCCACGACTCAGTGAACTTTTCTTGTCCATGTCCTAATGCAGATCGACTTAAACTTTTTTTGGAGTAGCCGTGTCTCCCTGACAAAATATACAAATAAGAAACACCAAGATCATAAATGTACAAAGATGAAACTTCCCTTACTAACCATCTCTTCAGAATCTTTCAATGTCTTTGGGGACAAAACGAAAGTCAAGATTTTAATTGATGTCTTATGGGTTAAGCTAAAGATTCCACCCAACATGCTCAGCAGAGCTTTGCTCCATATCCCATAACCCACCCAGCTCAGCCACCTGGGCCTGGTGTATGTTTCCTGACTGATCAGCAACAGAGCAAAGATGTCCCTGCTCAGAGTAGCACAGTCCACTGAGGGAACTTCCAGTAATATAAGCATTCAAGTCATGAATGTAACACAGTACTTTCCAATAATAAATGGAAAAAATATCAGTAGTAATTTGTAAAACACCTCGCCTGAACACTAGTTAGGACAAGAAATGAAACTGTTACAGCTTTAAAGATTAACGTGATTTTTACATAAGAAAGTTTAAGTGTTTTCTTGATTCATTAACAATTTCAGTATCAAACACCTACACCCTCTGAGAACCATGACAAGTAAGATGCTGAGTTCCCAATAAGCCCGTCCACTCAAACACAAAATCAATCAGTAGCAACTTATCTTTAAGCAGACTTCACCCAAAAACTGCAGAACAAATCTGAGCAAGAGCTCAATGAAATAAGCTTCTTGAGCCCTAACTCCATCATTCCCAGTAAAGGTAAAATCTTGACTCCAGCAAATACTTTGAGATCTATTCTGCCCCCTCCAAACATGGTCACCACCATGAGGATGTCACAACCACTTGAAAGCTGAAATAAAACATTTCTGTAGAGCCACAATCAGGATGGCAAACAGTCACTCTGGGCCATCTCTTCCATCTACCAAGTATTTATATATTAAAGGGGACTTCCAAGGAAGGAGCTTCTTTCTACAACCATGACAATGATACATTATCATACATCATCTAACTACCTAAACCACCCTCTTCCTAACTACCTTGCCTTGTTCAGGGCACTACAGCTACAATACCCAACACTGTAATTCTCTAATATGCAGAATACTCAAGCATTTGGAACAGAATCTATAAAACAAAGCAGAATTCAGCTTCTGAGAAGACCAGTGTAGGAGACCTGCTGAGAAAAAATCTTTTAAGTGTTAGTTTATTTCTGAACTTTCTAAAATCTACCAATGATTGACACAATTCCATTTACATATATTTTAGGTACTTAATGAATATATCTATTCAGTATACATGCACATAATTCCATTTTACATTGCTTTCAACATTACAAAGACCTCAAACCTGGTTCAGAGTCTGAATCTTCTCTTGGCACATCATCGTAAATTACCTCATCCGGGTCTGGAACCAAGACAGAAAAAAACCAAATGAGAAACTTCCTAAAAATTTGAATGGGACCAAGTGTTTAAGATGCATTTGGACAAAGTCCTTAACATGCCTTTAGCTTTTGGTCAGCCCTGAAATGGTCAGGCAGTTGAAATGCTGTAGGTCCTCTCCAACTGAAATATTCTACTCTATTTTAAAGAATTTTGGTTATATTGGCATATATGAATACAATGGAGATACGACTCAGTCTCCACTAGCACTTTGCTTGCACATCTAATCCTTCAAATAATGCCATAATGCACAAAGCAGTATGTGGTATCTGTGAAATTTCAGAGTTTTATCCGCATTGCGTATGATGACCTTTGGTAGCCTGAGAACAAAAATCCACTTCAACAGCCAGTATTTCTCCCTCCTTTTTCCAGGAGTATGCTAGTTGTGTGCCTGTCGAAGGCTGCTCATTTCCTTGCTAAATGGCTATAGGAAAGCTGCAACAGACTTTTTAAAAAGAACCAAAACTTAATAATGTAATGATCATCATAGTACACCAAGAGGCAGAATAACGATGCAAATTCTTCAGTCACTTCACGAAATATGGAATATGAACCTCCAGCCCAGTGGGAGCAGCTGAGAACAGGCAGGATAACCTGTCCTCAAACCACACAATCTCTTCTGGTTTAAAATGCAGCTGCCAGCCAAGAACCAACAGCATACACCAAGACAAAGTGGCAACTCCTTCCCTTCCACCTCCTCCAAGTACTTATTTGCCAACTACTGCACAAGAAGAGCAACTTCAAATACAGTCACATTACGGACTCTGAACTGGAGCTTATTTCCACTGCACATGCAGTGATGGAGCCAAATGACTTCCAAAAAACAGTTACAAATTATTCCACAGACTCCAAAAGCTGGAAAAGTAAATGTTACCTTTATTCTAAAATATTAATTTATTACACTGTTGAACGTTCTAACTGGTACAGATTGGTTCTGGAACCTATGTGAAAACATTCAGTAAAAGTGACCATGGACATTCCTATAAAATCTGCTTGTGCACATAGATACACACATACTGCTGATCACAACTTTAAACTGACCACCTTCTACAGTTGTACTTCAGTGGTCCCTGATACTTACTTTCCATCCACGCTGTATTTGCAGGATCTGCAACCCATTTGGCCAGGGCATCATCTTCTCTCTTGGTCTGGTTATCTTCACTTGAAAAAAAGGCCATAATATAAGAGAACTAAAAGTTACACCACAATGTTTTTAAACATCCATAAAGACAAGACAGTAAATATCTTTCTGCCTTCTAGTTTCCACTCCAAGGCTCCTGATTACTCAAAAATGTTGCTTCAGTACGTAGCTGTGTAATGAATAATCTATTCTATTTAATAGTCTGACAATTTTAGTCAGAAAATTGAAAACACTTTCTTTACAATCTTAAAAAAGACTTTGCTTTTGAGTTGATCTACCAGAACACAGGAAATTCTCTCAGAAAACAGTGAAGTGAGAGCTTCTTTTCATGGTAAATAGGACTAAAGACATTCTGGGTTACATCAGGAGCCATCAGGTAAAGCTGTTATCCTCTTCCACCTGGTGCCGGTGAGGCTGAACCTGTAGCAGCATGTCCAGTTCTGGCTTCCCAACACTCCCCTGCTAGAGAGCTGTGGAGAAATTGAAGCTATCTCTACAGAGATGTAGAGAAACTGAAGTCAGGGACTAAAAAACATGGTTTACAAGGAGGGAGATAAAAGACATGGAGACTATTTAGTCTGGTGCAAAGGATGTTAGAGGGTGATCCAAGAGCAGCTAGAACTATCCAAAAGAGAACTACAGAGGTAATTGAATCAGGGTTATTTTTTTGTTTGTGTTTGTTTGCGGGGGTTTGGTGCCTTTTATTTTTTTAAATGCCAGAAAAAGGGGGAATGGTCAACACACTGCCCACTGGAAGATTTGGGTTGGACTCCTGGGGGCTGTAGGGAGGGGAAGGGCAGAAGGAAGGTAGTACAGCAGGAAAGACTGCCTGGGGAAGCTGCAGCATTTACATCCTTGATGAGTTTCCAGGATCAGCCAGCAAAG
>WEIT01017703.1:46413-63458 GCA_013389985.1 Dryoscopus gambensis
TCCTGTTTCTGTAATAATCCACAGTTATTTCCCTTTCTAGTTTCCTCTTCTGTCTTAAAATTGTACTAAAAGACAAAGAGATTTCATCAAATCATCAAGGGAAAAATCCCACAGCAACTCTAAATCCCTAAGGATTGGAAAATAAACAAACAGAAATGCATATAGAAAAGGCATAAGGGAGAGGAACTTTGCCAGGACCTAGAAAAACCAATAAAAGGTATGAGAAAAAAACATTTGTCTTGAACACTGAACTCACTCTGGACCTGGAAATCATTTCATTATGTTAAAAAGGAGTTAGCATTAATCATTCCCACACTCATCCAGGGTGAGTGCTATATAGGAAAGGTACCTGAGGTTAAACAAGGATTCCCCTTCAAATAAAGTAAGATGTGCAAATACAGTACCTTCTTCATCTACAGAAACACTGCGTATGATGACAGGACTGGAGTATGCTGGCAGTATCAAAGGTAAGTTGGATGGCACAGCATATCCACAAGGGACAGGAACAGAATATCCACCAGACAAGTTTGGACTTGCACATTCATCTTGAGGACTTGGTTCTGGTGATGAGGATGGATCCTTGTCTTGGATTGGGGAAATATTTATGACTGAGTAGGGATTTACTTTGGCTGGAGTGCCTTCTGCAGCAGGTTCTGATGTTTGCAGCTTCTCACTGTTTTCTAAATTATCAGCTCCTTTAGTTGAAAAATTAAACAAAAAATAAAGTTTTATTCTTTATACCTGTTCAACCTGCTCTAATAGCTCTTTGCAAGTATGCTAAACACTGACCTGACCTTTACTAGACAAGTTTCTTATAACCTATGACTCAAGATTCTTGTCTTCATGACTATCCCTAAAATACTTCATGTGTTTGTGTCAGGGTTCACTGCAGGGACATTCCTCAAAGAGCAGTCCTGAAAATGCTTCATTAAGAAAGGGGGGAAGAAAAAAACTTGACAAGTTTTCCTCTTCGAAAATGTATTATTTTCTGTTATGCAAAGTTCCCAGTATTTTTTGAGACAAGCTGAGGTACAGCAGAACCACAGGCCCCTCTGAAGCGAACTGCAGAACTGCATCCCAAGTGATCAAATGATCAAACTTCACAAAAGGGTGAGGGAGGAACAGATGCTCAGGCAAAGATAGTGTTTAAGTTCCAGGTTGTCAAGCTGCATAGTACCTGAAGAATTATCTATCTTTAATTGCCATAAGCACAGCAAGTCTGCTTACAAAAGGAAATTGGATCAAAGTAAGCAAAATCAGCTGCTACCAATTTGAGCAGAATACAGCGATTTCCAGACTATACCTCAGCACTAGGAACATCTGCATATGTCATAAAAAACGTTTCAATATTTAGCAAGACTTCTGTTCATGAACAAAATTCATACACTCAAACTCCACTTCATTTTATGCACATCTCAAGCTCAGCAAGTTTAGCTGTGGAACAGCTTATCTCAAGCCATCAACATGCCTTAAGACCAGCAAGGGTATAAAGTTTTCCTGTAGCAAGACACTCAGACTATGTCCAATCCACTGGTTTGGATATCACACTTGAATGGGAAATCTCACAGGAACTACACATGATGGTCACTTGCCCTGTCAGATCTAACATGACTTAACTGGCAGGAATATTCAAAACACTTGCATGGTATTTCCATGTGTGAGAGACTGGACAATGACTCAAGACAAATTGACCATTTTTGGAGGTTTCTGGCGTGCTTTGCTAAGGCCAGGTTTGCAAGCCCACAAAGAGGAGGTGGTGAGCTTTTGGGTGTGTAATGACAAACCTCTGCATAAGACAGAGGGGGTGAATTTATCACCACCAGAGGCTACAAACTGGGCTCTGAGGCCGGTAAGAGGCAGACCTTGTGGAGACGGGATCATGCCTTTCATCATGCCAAACGCCTTACACACATGCCCTCCTCCTGGTGAAGGTCCCATTCACACATAGGCTTACTGACATGAGAGGTAGCTGCCTTAAAAGACATCATAAACTATCAATGACCCCTGAAGTGCCCTCAGACTCATTTCTGAGGCCTTCCACCAGAGAAGTGCACATGATCAAAAGGCAGTGTAAAACTTCCCCCTCACAGAGGAGGTGCTTGAGCACTCCCACATGAACCTGAGAATGTATTAACCCACCAGACTTTGTATTTTGTGGGCTTTTTCCCTCACTTCCGAACAGATCAAGACCTTCAGTCATCACTTCAAGTCTCATCACAGATCCATGGTTGGTAATCATGTATCTTCCTACTCTTATCCTTTCTTCCTCTTTATTTTTTTTCCCTTATATGTTTTCTTGAGTGGTATTTTTTTGTTTTATATTGCCTTATTACTATAGATAATAATAACCAAAACAGCTACACATCTGCTTTTCATTGCAACCAAACTGTTCCAAAATAAACCTAACGTGTATATTTACAAACACCAATCATTCAGTCATGCAAAACTCTTGTTAAAGTACTTTTATTGCACTGTCAAGAAAAGGCAGCTATTTAGCCCAATGGAGGTGCAGACCAACAGGCTGACTTACCTGCAGCACCAGCCTCTTGGTGCTCTACATTTCCAGTACCAGGAATAGGCAGCACAAGGGCTTGTCTGTCTGCTTCTGGTATCTCATCTCCACTATCGAAATCAAACTGTTCTCCCTCGTCCTCCTCTTCATCATTCGGACCAGTGGCTTTTCGTTCATGCTCTAGAACTATGCAGAAAGACACACCTTTGGTTGTTTGCTCTTAATAATGATTTCATGGGACCAGGAAGTGCTCCACATTACAAATGAAGCTTATACAATGAACCCTTAGATTTTTAGGTTACTGGCACAGAACAAAAGTTCATTGATGTGTTGATAACCTCATGCAGTTTTCAATAAATCCTTTAGTGTAAACAAGGAAATTACTTGGAAAGAAATTAACAAGTGATAATGCAAATGCCCTTGCTTTTGTCATAGTGAGCCAAAAGATTTTTAGAAAAACACTTAAACAGCCAATTTTTAAATGAGAAAACTTCACAGATTAATTTATTTGCACAGGGACTTTGCAAATTTATAACTTCAAGTCATTTTTCCTTTCTATTCTTTCCTAACAGTCTCCAAATATCAGTGACAGTAACTTAGTTCACACACTCCATTTGAGACCAGCAGATTGATTTTCTTACTCCAATCTGAGACAGTTTTAAACCAACGACCTCATGCAACATGCCATTAGCCGCATTACCACACACAAGTGCATTCTGGTGGAGGTAGGGTGGGGTACCTTTGAGGAAGTAATGGCTGAAATAACAACACTCTAATATGGATAGGAAGGGTGGGTTTGGGGGTTTTTTGTCTTTGCTTGTGAAGATGCTGTAGCACAGATTTGGCACTGTATATGGGGCTGGGGAGAGGGAACAGGAAGAAGTACACAGCAGTTTCCCTCCATGCTATTGGGGAAAACCCATGAAGATTTAAACCCCTTCATGTACATACTGCACAAAACTATATAATAAAATAGATAAAGATGTAAACACACAAGTATGTTATAAAAATTTACCTGAATGAGATAAGCTTTCCCCCTCTCCCTCCTCAGGTAACACAAAATGAAAAATAAAGTCTTGCAAGGACGATTGGATATGCTGCATCATGATGATATTATCAGCTCTCCTACCATCCAGGACACATTTTTTATCTTTATGATAAAACCCACAACACCCTAAAGCTCTAGACTGCTTAGATTGTCATGGTAATCAGCATTCCTGCCAAGGCTTCTGTTTCTTCAGGCAGGCTGAGCCAGCATATTTTACCACAGCCATAAATAACAAGATCTTTCATGCAGCCTCTCTGCAGGAGAAAAAGTGAACTAATTGCAAAAATAGTAAGGAACAAAAAAACCCAGGTTATTCTGCATTTATTGTCATGGGTTATGGCTGAGGCAGCAGGATATTTAATTTCATTTTGATGAATTCCTTTAAAAAATTCTTCCGTATGAAGTCGGGCTTCTCATTTTTGCTTTGTCCATTAGCAATTCTTTTTTTCCTGAAAGATGCAAGAAATTCTTCAGAGCTCTTCCAAGTGATTAAAGACAAACATGGCATTCTTCCTGATTCAGCATCCATCTGAATAAGTTGTAATACTTGTTGCTTGACTGTGTAATGGGGAAAAGAAACAAAAGGGGAGAGGATGTCTTTTCAACTTTTGTAAAAAAAAGAAATTGGATGTGCCACCTAATTTTTTTTCTGTTACGGCTGTTAACACTGCCCTGCTTCATTCATTTCAAAACATTTCTTTTGCATCATAGATAAACATGGTACAGAACCTGATAAATGGGCACTACAGCCTGGAAAGATCCCCATATCACATCACTGATAGGACAGTGGGTTAAGATTATAAAAAGAGACAAAAAAAGAAAGATTACATGTCTGTTAGAAAGGGCAGACCAGACACAAACAAATATCATCAATTCAGAACATTTTAAAACTGTATTTCAGCTTTTCATCACTTCTACATTTGTTTCATTCTGCAGGCATAAACTTTAGCCTTTTAAATTTACAGATATCTTCAATCTCATATTTAATAAAAATATTCTCCTTTTAAGCTTTTAATATTGAGGGCATACTATTTCAATTGATGGAAAAATTAATTTAACAACAAAAATAAAATAAAAGGAGGATGAGGGCTTTTTACTTCAACTTAAGAGCTGATCGGAACTGCAAATAAATACAGATTATGTCATACAAAAAAGGATAAATTCCTGTGTTGAAAATACCTACTTTTTCCACAGTTCTTTGTGTTGTGTCACAACACACAGACAAAAGCTCTTTTTAAGTGCTACAATTAGGAAGACAGACAGTGGTTAGACCCAGGCTGAATCTGGCTACTAAATACCACTACACATCTTGCAAAATTTCATGCTCATGAAGAAAGCCTGAGTTCCTCCTATCCTTTATCTGCAAATCAAAAGGATCAAGCCAAAAAGTGCATGAGGCAACTGTTCTTGCAGAAAAAAAAAGGAGAGGGGCATGGTGGGTGGGTGTATGAGGAGGAGATTTTCAAAGGCATCCTTCCTTGCAAAAAACATACAGAGGACAGGGTTTATTTTTTTACTTAATTTTAAAATGCACCTTTTTTTTCTGAAGTAATAATCACACAATGCTTAGCATGACAGAATCTGTCTGGAATTACTTCAAATAATTAAATTAGTTACTAAAAAACAATTTACCCTTTCACCACTACTCACATCCTTAGCTTTATGTGTACCAACCAGAGCAATGAGAATACAATAATTGATTAAACTTTTTCATCTTATGGCAATATGACTCTGAAAGCTCTGTAAATGCTTCAGAGATATTCTCCCATTTCTAAAAATTTCTATTTGGAGTTTTAAAGACTGAAAAAAAGTCTGATATAATGGAAGCACTGTCTTCAAGTTAAATTAAGTATGAAACTGCTAATTTAGAGTCAGAAAAAGGAATATATGTTCTCATAACTGTGCATAGCACACAGATTTATGACTTTTTTCTGTGCTTTGTTATCCAGTGAAATGACATTTCTTAAGTTTCCTTCAAAAACAAACTCACTTAGGCTGTGTTTACAGAGACCTGCTGGGGCATAAGCAAATCTAAAAAATGTTTGGTTGCTCTGCCAATTGCAAAGCATTCTTGGCATCATCTGCTTTCCCATCCATTATTCTCAAATTATTTATAGTTCAATGTAATACAGCTAAGGAGTTAAAAAAGCGACATTAATTTCAAAGCCCAGATTAAGTGAAGCTTCATTAACAGTTTTCTTAAACAGTTTTCTTTATTTTAGTGGCACAGAAGTAAGATAAAATAGCTCTGCACTTCTATCAGACGCACTTTGAATGCAATATGAACACATTGGAAATAATAAAAGCACCCCAAAAGTCTGTCCCTGCCCTGCAATCTCGTAAATCCATGATGAACCAGAAGAAGTCAACTGAGTTTCTTCCATGAAAAACCATGATAAAGGAGGAGTGAAATAGAACCCCAAGCATAAACAGTTCAGCAGTCTGGGGCACAGTAACAATAAACTTGGAAGCCCTGGACATAAAGAGGCATGCTGCCACCAAGAAATATGAATACTTTGTGTTTTAAGGTTTGAAAAATATTTTTTGAAATGGAAGGCTTCTGTATAATTAGGAATGTCATCTTTGCAATGAGTTGTACTCATTTTTTTTAAAGTCCACAGGCTATAATGGAACAAAAAGTGGAAATGCATCCATTATATTTAGAAGACACAATAAACATTTTTAGTCACTTCTACCATATGACCGATGAAGGAAATAAGTGTACAATGCTTCAAATGGCATATATCTAATTATTATTTAGTGAAAAAATATGGATACAAATGAACCTAAAACAGACTGGTAGGAGTTGCCCACTCTTAATCCAACATGCAGTTTTAAAACATTTATCTTTTTTTACTCATGTACTTTGGATTGCAACAAGACATTTAGGACTACAAAGACCTACCTTCTTTTCAAATGAATTCCTCAAATGTTTCAAATTTCTACAAATATTTGAGTGTCTTGAAATACACAAAACCTTTTAGTAAAAAAAAATTTCAAATGTTACTATCTCAGAATATTTTTAGGTATGATAAAATTTGCTAACTTACAGGTTACGAGTGTGATAGGTTGAAACTTGGTTGATGGATAAGTTGCTAACCCAGTGAGGGGGCTGGTAACACCTCCGCAATCGCATATTTATAGGGAAGCAAGCCCGGGAAGTTTCTCTTTGTTTCTTGCCTTAAGGGCCGAGGGGTGGCTGAAGGCAAAGGGCCCAGGCCTGGGCCAAGCTTCCCCTCAACCCCTCGGCGTGGCAGTGTGGGGCCAACTCTCCTCCCACAGGGGAGAGCTGTCCTGGCCCCAAAGGCAGGGTGTAACTGAGACCGCATGGCCGAGATGATCTGACGCCGCTGAGACCTTGCACGGAGCCGACGAGGTCGGCGGGGCGTCCCTGCATCCAGCACAGCTCTCGCTAAACCGAAGAAACAGCACATGCCACAGCCGACAAGGACACACCTTTCTTTCAAGTCAGCGAGGAAAGAAGAGAAAGTAAAGTCACATGGGACAAAGCTGAACATGGCAACTCCAAGGTCAGAAACAAAGGGGAAGGGCGAGACCACATGGGATGGAAGCTAACTGATGGCGGGAAAAGAGGGTGGTCCCGCTTTTGGCGCAGAGCTTAAAAATGCTTCTTGCAAAGCCATAGAAAGAACTTGAATCCATTTGAAAAAACTTAGGGGGATGGGAGATTCTTGGGCAGCCTGTGACTTTAAAGAAAGGCCCACATCAGGCCATATAGAAGTTGTGAGAAACTGTTAGAAATTCGAAGCAGAGAACCTTTGCTTTCAGGCTGAGATAACTCATCCTTAAAAGACTAAAACCCCATTTTTTTCTGTGGCCCATGACTTGACACTGTGGGAAGACTGCGAAAGATTCATGGGAGAGATACCTTTTTCCCTTCAACAGACTGTTTCTCTGGGCGGACTGAACTGTTGGTTTGTGAAAATTCTATGGCACAGCAGAAGAACCTCTTTTCCTTAAGCATAAAAAGACTCTTAAAAAAACCCCAGTGCAACTCTGACGAAAATCCCATGTTTTCGTTTTGTTTTCACTTGTGAGAGGTTTGTAGTAAAGAAGGAGGCACTGGGAAAGAAAAGTGTTTAAATGTTTGCTTTGATTTCTTATCATTTCTTTTTTCACTTTTCATTCTGTTAGTAATAAACTTTTCTGTATATTGCAGCTGTTTAAGTGTGGACCTTGTTTCACCCCAAAGTTCCTTTACATTTTCCTCAATAAATCCATATTGCCCTTATGCATATAACTGGATTTTGTGTGTTTGGCATTTAAACCAACGTCAAACCACGACAATGAGTCAAAACAAACTGCCAGACATAACAATCTAAATGCTTATTATTCATCCTTGATACATTCCAGAGATTTCTCTGATGAGATACACTTCCCTTTACAGACCTGTATTTCTAGACAGTTATAATCTGCCAAGCTCCTGATGGAAGTGTACAATAGAAATAAGTATTGAAAGCATGCAGATACCAGGAAATGACTGAATTTTTAAAGTTACCATTATTTTTGTAAAACTAACCATGTGGGACCAAACACACCCTGCTGACTGTGCTCCAGGATAAATGAGCTCTCAAGCTGCTCACTTTTCATTTAAGATGAAATTTCTGAAATTACCAGAGGGTTGGTGTTTGTCAGGATGGTAAACCTTGTGCTAGGAAACACTCCTGCCTGCAGAAGCTTCCTGATTTGGCCAACTTTGTAAACCTTTGTAAAATAACAGTTGCCTCATATTCAGCAGGAACTTGCAGACAGGTTTCAAGAAGCTTGGTTGCCACTGGACAGCCTCTTGTTTCTCCCAGCTTGAAAGCACTGCTTAGGTTGCATTCCTACAGCTAGAAAGCAACATGGTATTTTCAACCCACTCTCATCTCCCACTTGTGACCACTAGTTCTTCAGTTCCAGGAGAGAAAACTGCAGTTAAGTATTCTTTCGCTCTGGTACTGAGCTGACACATCGCTCTTCTGCCCTTCCTCAAAGGACACATGCACCAGCACCTGCGCAGGGAGAGCAGCGAGGGGCAGGGCAGGAGGGACCCTGCAGGAGAAAGGCTGATTTTCATGAGCAAGTGCTTCTGCAAACACTGCCCTTCACTGATGCTTCCCAGTCACGTATGACATCCACCAGCACACCACTGGCATCCATAAATGACTCCTCACACGGTCACACAGGTGGGAAGTGTCTATTTTGCTGGGGGAAAATAAACATCTAGGAGAAAACTGTATGCAAAAACACACGAGGGAGCACTCCTTCCCATGGGAAGCAGATCAGAGCCAAGGACTTTCATTCACCTTACACTCACAGTTGTGCTAAGCTGGCACTGCAGGGAACCCAGGTCCCTGTGGTACAAGCACACTGCTAATCACACACAGCTCGCACACACATCTAAAGCGTGACCACAATGCCAGCATTACCAGTCTCTGTAAAAAACCCCAACCAAACTAAACAGTATACATTTATGCAAAAAGTGTTTCCAGTGATGGAAACAAAAGCAAAACCACATGAATCAACCAACTTTCCCTGCAAATAAATAACAAAGAAATAAGTACAAATGCCTCTTTAGTATTTTGCAAATACACACATTACATACCAATTATGTTGTTGAGCATGCACAACAGATATTATTCATCTGGATAAAAAAACAAATTCAGAACCATAGTCAGAAGAGTAATGAACCTGCCTGCTCAAGTTTCACAGGGACTGCTAACAACAACATGTCTAATACAAAAAAAGAATTGCATTCCTTGAAATAAAGCCAAGGTCTGCGGATGTAAGGAAAGATTTACAAATAGCAAAAGATCCTGAACTTTAAAAACTACTCACAGCGCTAAAAATTTAAGTCTTAATTAACTAAACTTTAAAAGAACCAAGTTGCAAAAAATCAAAAATCTAAAATAAAAGCATTAAGAACCAGGCTGTCCAGAGAAAAGCAGGAGAAACACCAGCAGACTTGCACTCCTTTGTAATGCCTCAAGGTGTTTTTCAGTACTGGCTACCCTATAGCCAGAAAGGCAGCTAAGTACAATCAGTGTTTTGTGGCCATTTACTTTTATTACTCAGCACACTGGTGGCACTGGTATTGCCTGCCACCACCAGAAACACAGACCAAGCCTGGTCCCAAAGATGTCTTTTCACCTCAGCACCTTATTAGCACATTCTGACATTCGAATTTCACCAAGAAATTCTGCTGGTGCTGTAAGGAAAGCCTGTACAGACATTATTTGGAATTCTGCATAAATACATGACAGATTCCTCTCTATGCCGAAAAGCATCTATCCGTATTAAGGGCTACTAGCTTTCCATCAGTATTTAAGGCATACGAATGCACTTGACCTTTAGTACCCCCGAGGTCACCTGTCTGCATTGGTATAAATGCCAACAGGCACCTGAGCTGAGGTACAGCACATCTGCTGGTGAGGTCAGTGCTGATGGTGGCTGTGCAGCTGAGCTCAGGGCCAGCTACCGCGCACATGAACTGCTGCACTCACCTACAACACGCTGCCAAATGGACAATCCACACAGGGACTAGGAAAACCAGAGAGGTTTAATAACACAGAAATCAAACAGCAGAAGACTACAAGTCATTGAGAAAACGAAATATCCAGCTCTGGCACTGCAAGGACAGAGCATGTTGGCTAACCATAGGTTACAAATGACCTACTAAGGAAAAACAGAAAAAATCTCTAGAAAATGTAGTTTTGACCATGTAGTCAGCATATTTATGAAAAACTAACACTTTTTAAGGAAATTTCCACCAGTGAGAGCAGTCTGGCTTGTTATTTCCTTCTACACTTCTTTTTTCTATCAGTTATCAACTATTACTATCTAGTTTTCCAAATAATTACTTTTACTTTGAAGCAATGGCTGTTTAATGGTTTGAGATATACGCATTTCTCTAATAAAGTCTGTTTAATTTTAATTAGCAATATAAAACTGCTGTATCATCTGGCAATACCTTGGACCTAAAGGTCTTTAAAAGTAATTGGGAACCCTATGAAGCAGAAGGCAGCCAGACATACCCTGCAGACCTAAAACAGGGAGCATGAGATCCCACTTCTACTGAACGAAAACATACAGCTTGGGGGCATAAACTGACTATCGTGCTAAAGAAAAGCTGAAAGCTAACCTGAGCAAAAGCTTGAGGTTTTAGGTCTTGGATCATTCTAGCAACATCCTTCTACGAGGCTGACACATTCTGGTTAAGAAGTTAGCACAGGATTTGGTTTCATTTTTGGATCATGTTTTTTCCTCCACCTTGCCAGCAATACATACTTCCTAGACTGAACCTTTAGATGACTTGGCAAAGGGTTGCCTAAATCCTGGATCATTGGTTCAGGCTGAACAACCCTTTGTCCAGCAATGTCAAAACTTACACACTTGCTGGCACGCCACAAAGCACCACTTAGAACACCTAAAAGCATCTGACTTCCAATAGATGCTGACCCAGAGCCATTCATACACTCAGCCCACCTCCACAGCAACAGCCCAGGCAGGGATCAGAAGATGCATGCAGCTCCAGGAACCCAGCTGTCCTTTTGGACACACTGCCAAAGGTTCCTTTTCCTCAGCAATTGTAAGTCCATCTAACACTCCAAGAACTGAGTGCAACCTGTTCACAGGTTTAAAAATAAATAAGATTTAACTACTTGTGTTTTCCCCTTGATGAATTCTGGACAAAACTAAGTATTAAATTTTACAGCAATTTACTGTATCCTTTTCTTAAAAAAAAAGTATAAACTAGAATAGAATGGTTATGTCTTGTAAATCCAGGACAATACTGGAAATACTTTGGATTTCAGCTGGCTTCTCACCTCCTCATTTCTATGGTTACCCCTTCACCCAGCCTAAAGAGCACTATTCAGATAGATTGATTTGTAAACTAAGCATAATATATGCAAAATATGACAAATCCATTATCCCAGCATATAAAGTGGAGGGAATTCTATAGCATCGCCTTTCTTAGTATTTATTTTAATTATTGTTTGAACACATCATGATCTTATTTGCCCTACCACAGTAAGGTCCTGTTTTAGCTCAAAAAAACCCTTGTGGAATTCAAGCAAACTCATGAAAACAGTAATTCTTATATCATTGAATTCTCAAAAATCCTATTTTACAGTACCCTTTTAACACACCTTCTACCAGAAATTCTATCACCTTAGTGGATACTGGGAAACAATGGTGTTTCCTTGGGACCTTTCAGTCCAACAGCCTCAGTGCCCTTTTCACTGCCTCTTTTCATTAGCCATGGAGAGGGAAGGAAGCTCTGCCTTGGCCCCAAGACTGGTCAAAGAAAACCACCATAAGCAAACATCACCATTCACACCTTCAGCCAGTCCACATGGAAGTCAGGAAGGAATTTATTGCAATACAAAGCACCTTGTTAAGAATTTGTTTTGTGTATTTGGTTTCCATGGCCAGGTTTTGGTAGTGCAGGGGCTACAGTGGTGGCTGCTGTGAAAAGCTGCCAGAAGCTTCCTCCATGTCCAGCAGAGCCAATGCCAGCCAGATCAGAGAGAGCTGCTGTGGGAAAATGAACTCCATCTCAGCAAGGCCCAATACAGCTGGCAAGTGTTCTTATGCAAATACGAGTGGGTCACCACCTGATACACATGGGGAAACTGCAATCCCAGACAAAATTAATTTTGCCTCCACTTCTCTTTGCAATACAGGAGACTGCTAAGATCCTCTGGACAAATTACACTTAACCAATTCACTGCTCCCAGGGCAGCGCCTGCATTTCCCTCTGTCCCTCCCAGTCAACACACAGAATAGGGAAATACAGAGACTGGGAAGTCACCCATCATTGTTGACATCCTCATGGCACAGGAGCACATCTTCCTTTCCAGCCCCTAGAGAAACTTCTACCAGGATAAGGTTATCCAGAAGGTTATCCAGAAACTATCATGCTTTCACCTAAACAAAGTTATTGAACTCAACAACAGCCTAACTAACAGTAAGACATATTCTTGCAACAACCCTTCTTTGATCTACTAAATCATCTTCTGTATTCATTTTAATAAAAATAAAGACAAGGCTGGAAAGATGATTTCAATGAGGAAGAAAAAAGAAAATCTATACAGGGGGTTGGAAGAGTCTTCTCTCAAAAATGTTTAACACATATATTTTCCTCAGATTACTAGGCATAGTTTCAGGTCCTCCACGCAGGAAAAGCAAGCAGCACCTAAAAAATGACTTGTTCAAAAACTCGTACATTTTATTTAAGTTATTATAATGCAGATAAGCTTTTATCTGTGCTCACGCACAAGATAAGAGAATTATAACAATTTCTAAAAAACGTGAATCTTTCTGTAAACTCTAGAGTAGACTCATTACAGAGGCTTTAGGCATATTTAGTGAATATTTATTGTGTTCAGTGAAACAGAAGTAAAAAACTCCAAAAACAAAAAAAATCCCTCATTTTTTGCCAGCAATTTATCCTAGACACAGTAATGATAGATAAAAGTCCTAAAAAGGCAAAAGAAGTATAGAAAAATAATAACTCATCCTCTTCTTACATGTTGGCTCACTGAAATTAAAATTTCAGAGCTTAGTTTCAACTGTTCATTGGAAGAATACCCAAAAATCAGTACAAATTCCTTTACAGTTTTGGGGGTTTTTTAAAGCAATCAACACTAGTTACCACCAACCAATGATCAAGTTTTCCTGCAATCCTATGAAAGGCCTTCATCTCATCATCACCTGCTCTTTCTGCTTAACGAGTCTGGGCCTTGTCTGGGCCTGCACAGAGCTAGCAAGTAAAGTCAAGTCACCTTAAAGAGCAGCTGAGTAAACAGAAAAAAACCCCAACAAAACAACTACATCTTATTATTCAGAAAGAAAACACCAAATGCTATCAAAGGATGAAGTCACCCACCGAGAAATCAATAACAGTAACATCATTTAACATGTTCTAAACATCTAGCAAAGTTTTTACCAGTTTTCTTCAAAATAAGATACAATTGTATCTATATATATTGTGTTTTCTTTGTGGCTGCTAAAACCAGAAATAAGCTATTTATTAATCTATTGATTTCCTTTCTATTTTTTGTTTTTCCCAACACTCAAATACACTTGGCTAGAAGAAAAAATACATAATTAGGAGTGACACCTGACACCATAAATGGTTTTTGCAAAGGGAATTTTCTTGTTACTCTTCATTACACAGCTTGTCTGAATTGTTACATAAAATAATTGATCCTTACCTTAAACAATGCATTTTCCTTCATTTACTGAGAGAAATGTGACCTTTAGAAATAAATAAATTGTTCTGTTACAGATGGGATGTCAGATACCAGCAAGCTATTGCCAGTTTCAAAAACAAGGAGCCATTCATAACTACAATTCATATTCTGTTCTCATTCTTCTGAAATCTTGGCTCCCTTTTTACAATCATTTGTAACTGTCTGTATGCTGAAAATAGATACCTAACAATATTGTTTAGTCCAAGACCAACCCCCTTCATATCTGCAGTTTAAATTAAGCAATGTCTTGTTTTCCCAATCACAATAAATAAATACAATCTTAGGGTCTTTTACATTCTTTACTTTCAAAAACTAAATCATAAAACATGCAAGTGCTTCTCTTGTTGGTATTAAAAATTTAACCAGCTCTTGTCTCAGTCAAAAAATTAGCTTTTTAAAACTGTTAATACATAAATAAAACATGAAATTTTTCACTAAATAGTGGAAAAGGTAACTAAATAATCTGAAAGAAATACATATAGGACACAGAATAAAAAGCAGCTCCCCTAGCAGAGAAATACAGTTGTCTCTACAGCAAAACACAGCAGCCGTCCAGCAGCTCCTTACTAGAGTTAATAATTCTTTTATTTGTTGCTGGCTGTTTTGTTTGGTTTCAGTTTTTTGGGGTTGGTGGGGTTTTTTGTTTGTTGGTGGATTTTTTTTTTTGGTTAGGGATTTTTTTGTTATAATATCTAAGGTCATCCCAGTGGAAACTTTCATGGGAGCACAGTTGTTCCTACTTCACTCTTACCCAAGGACTCAGGCCAGACTTCCTTCTCAGGGACAGAGGAGAAAGGACTATTTTAGTGTTCTGGCCCTGACAGGGAAACAACAAAAAATAACTGCGGAA
Source organism: Dryoscopus gambensis (assembly GCA_013389985.1). Taxonomy (NCBI): domain Eukaryota; kingdom Metazoa; phylum Chordata; class Aves; order Passeriformes; family Malaconotidae; genus Dryoscopus; species Dryoscopus gambensis. The sequence goes on from WEIT01017703.1 coordinate 61,086, forward strand.
AGACACAATCACAGCACTCAGCTGCATACAGGATATCCAGATTTAAGTCCTTGGCCTCCTTGCTCTACATGTCTCCATATCAGGAACAAAGAAATATCCCACTCATACCTCTAGAGAGCTGGTTTTTTATATAAAAACGTGTACAAAATGCTTTTACAATTGGTGTCTAGGAGATATTTTTAGTGTATTTCCAGTTTTAGAAAAAAATAACTTCATTTCATTGAAGAACATCTTAAATCCCAAACTTTAGCACGACAAGGTTTCTCATCTAGCTTTACCCAAGACACTGGAGACAGTGGTGTAGTTGAGTGAACATCCAGCTCTCCACTACACTTGGTCCTTAAGGGCACCTTTCATGCTCCTCAGATGAAGAGTTTTAATTCATTTTCTCTCAGGTAAAGAGAGTATTTGCCAGTAATATGAAGACTATGCATTCAAATTAATTCTCACAATGTCCTTGTACAAACACGGAAATTTCAGTATTTCACCTTAAAATGTTAATATATCATTTACATTAATTTTTTATAATTGGGAAACAAAATAAAAGTATACTCAGTATGATGAAATACACCCAGTGCTTTCTAGAGGCATAGTGCCATGTACCAGAAAGGGTGAGACACAGACATATTCAGAGATGATGAAAATGCAAAACTAAGCCTCCTTGACACAGAAAGTACACCCCACTCCCCTCCTCCCAGTCTCCCTTGTGCAAGAAGCCGTTTCTCGGGTATCCAACCTGCCAGGCAAACAAACATGGCGTTCCTTTGGAAACAGGCCCTGATAAACACCTCTCAAGTCCTCACTTAAAGAAAAGGATTTCCACTTTGCAAGATCACCAGATGTTTTCCAAGTAGAGGAACGAAAAACTGCCAGACATGACATCTCCTAATAAAGTAGTAATAGCACAAGTACAGGCCATCACATGTAAACACCTTCCTGACATTAACATCCAGTCCCACCCGTTCAGTGTGAAGGTAAGTTCTCTACAGGACAGACTCAGTGTGATTCCAGATTCTCAGAACTGCCAGCTTTGTAATTCCCCCCTCCATAGTCTGCAGTCCACAGTATATCCTCTTCTTGTCTAAATGGGTTTGGTTAAGGACACTCCCTTACAGCAACCAATTAAAAGCATAATTATAACTTTCAGCCACAATAAAATTTACCATTTTCATTTAGCTTTTAAGAAAGGATTTTTTTTGTGTGTTGACAGAACAAGAATCATCCTTCATTTTATTTCACAAGATAGCCATGGAATTCTTTTATCTAAGAAATCTTAAATGCCTGCAGTTCATGCCTCAATTCATAGGTACAGACACATTAAAGCAGGGAACACGAGCTAGCACTATCATCTCAAGTATCCATTTTGGAAGTACTTCTTTTGATTTTGCTCTTAGCCAAGGAAGCCTTTGCATTTACCCTGCTCTAACTGCTCCCTAATTGCTAAAACATACATTCCCCTCAACATACACAGAGAAAAATACAGGAAATTTTTAATCCTGGCTAATCCATGGCTAGAAGAAGCAGCTCTTTTTAAAGCAATCTAGATGACAAAACACACAGGCAGTAATTTTTCCAAGTTACTCACTACTTGAATTTGCTCTGAGGTAGGAAAGGTAACTAGCACAGACTTGCCACTACCTGATTAGCAATGCATGAATGGAATGTCCAAACACCTATGAACAGATAAGTTGCATAAGCATAATAAATTAAAACAAATAAAATATGTTACATTCCATTTTTTAATCACATGTCATTTTTTCCTTATCAGGTAGTGGCAGAAGCAGCTCCACTACTGACCTTTACTATACCTTAACTTAAACAAGGGATAGATTCAGATGGCTATGGCTACTGAAAACACATTATCTAACTGTAGCTTTCATCTATTTTCTTACAATGTCCCCGTGACAAAGATGAAGGTTTACTGCTATTCTTCTCCTTTGTATACATTAGGATTGATACAAGTAAGTTTGGAGAATTTACCTGGCAAAACCATAGAAAACGTACTCAACAAGAATAAAGCTGAGATTTATAGTGCAAGGTAGATAGAAAGGAGCCCACATGACTTTCACCACTACAGCTATCTTTGTTAGGACAAAAAATAAGTAAACAAAAAAATTCCCATAACATCATAAGAACTTTCTTTTTAAAAAAGCAATTGATTTCATCTGTGGGCTCAGTGTGGGATTTTTAGAATCATTATGCAAAAAGTAAAACAAAAATTTTTAATGGTATAGCACAGGGTTCTGCACCCTACAGGAATCTCATTCTCACTATGAGCTAGAATAACTCACCCATGGCCTGACTGTCTGAAGGCACTGACAGGTGCTGCTCACCCCTCCTGAACAGGCCCATGGATGGCCAGTGTATATACAT
>WEIT01017703.1:63580-78565 GCA_013389985.1 Dryoscopus gambensis
AACTCTGTCAGGCTTGGTGCTGGTCTCTGGGGAGCCTGTTCCAAATCCCACCCACCCCTGCTCCCCGCAAAAAAGTATCAAGTGATATTGACACAAGATCCAATACAGCAGAATCTCAATTTATGGTAAACAAATCTAAGGCCGGCCTATCAAGAACTGATATGTCTAAAAATAAGGACATGATACACATAGTTCTACATGTCACAAAGACCTTTGCAGAGAAAGAACTTGAATTCTGGAATCCTGCTGAACTGGGTCACCCTGAAATCTTGTCAGAGTATCCCACAAGCTGAAATGCTGCCCAGAGTTGGAGCTGTTGTCGCAATTATTGGCTGTCTTTGAAAAACGGCAGCCTCTGCTCAAGTGGAAATATTGATTCCTTAGGGATGACTCTTCCCCTGCAGCACTACATTGCTTTGGAGATGGATTATCCAGGAGACACAGCTTCACAGTAACTCTCACTAAACAAAAATGAACTAAATTCAGGGTCCTGACCACATGGATTAGGACATGGACAGCCAAGGAATTGTTGCCAACAATAACCTCAGTGATATCTCAGAGCATAAATGAAACTGACAATAATGTTGGCCAGAAATCTAACCCATTAAAAGCTGATTTCACGATTTTCTCCTTCTTTCACATTCTCAACTCCCTAGGTAGTATCTAGCAACAGACCTTTATCTGTGGCAGTGCCTAAACTAGAGAGAAAGCAGTTCTGATCTAGAATGACAATTCCCAAATTCCTAAAGAGTTACAGCTGAACAAAAATAAGATTAAAAATCCTTTTATACTCAAATGGCTTCATGTATGTTCTCTGTAAACACTAAGTGAAATGTCCTATAGGCAACAATGTATATTATTTTTTATATTAATATATACATATATCAATATATGTAATAAAGTGCAAGTCCGTAAGTAATATTGTCCTAGATAAGGAACAGATAATATTTTACAGAAAAATCACTATCTATACAAACTATAATAGCAACTTAACTGAAATAAGAGCAGTTGTTCTGAGTTCAACCACAGGTCTCCATAAATTTATGTTTGGGGATGACCAGAACAAGCACATAATACTTCCATGAAGTCTCGCAGCATCCAAGTACCAAAAGCCAAATCCTGTTAAGTATTAAAATATGTAGTAGCAAGCACTACACAATGATGTGCTTACAGGAAATCAAACAGGATAAAAAAATCACCACATGCAACGTTCTCTTAGAGCATAAACGCGAAAGACAGTGACACAGTGTCTTTGTAGATCCTACCTTTGTGCCCTCAGAAACCTGGGATACACCAGAGGCCATCTGGCTACCAACATAGAGCAGGCAAGGGGCACTGAGTGTTAACTTTACACAGTGAGCCCCTTAGTCCAGTGTCCATAATACCCTTCCGTAAGTGTCTGTGCTCTACAGATTACACAGAGTTGCTGTAGAAAACTCATATTTTCAGATTTGGACTCCAAGGACCAATTGCTTCCAGGTTTCTTCCCATCATGCTCTAACTACGCCAGTGAGTGAAGTCCAAGAACAAGACAGAGTAGATGACATGAGCTCATGTTTCAACAGAATACCACTGGGACCAAGCCTTAGGGTGATACGGGGAAAGGGAATGTTGCAGAGGTAAAATCACTGCTGGAAAGATAATTAAATTCTTACAGAAAAATTGGCTTTAAACTCCAAACTATTTCAATTACCTTCTGGTGGTGGGGGAGGGAAATCCTCTGTGTCCATTCTACTGTATTCACCGCACCTTTAGCAGACTGGAAAACTCTGCAAAAATGAAGGGAATATGTTTTGTAGATGAACACAGTTTCCAAATATTGAGACACTCCTTTTCAATTTGGCCAAGCTTATACCTATTAGCTAACACCATTATGGAAGAGAGGAAATGTGCCTGGCTTCTTGCTTTCCTATGAATACAGTCCAAATTTTTATGTACACAGCCCTCAATATTGGAGCCAGTTCTTTTAATGATCTCAGTAGACTAGCTGAAGAAAGATGAAGTTTTTAAACTATTTTGTACTCTGCAATTCCCTCTGTGACAATCACAAGGAGATCGCTAAAACGTTATTTCAGTGTCTGGACTATATATTCCATCTCAAAATCTTCATAAAGGGGTGAAGGATAAAAATTCTAGGAAGCTTATCAGTTTTCATGATGCTTTTCTCTATTCAGCAATCAGAAATAACAAGTTTTAACTATACACTTTGTACACAGCTTCTTTCCATTGGTTTTATTTGCCAATCTTAAAGATTCTGCTTGAGTCCCTTTACTTCCACCTTTCTTACGGAGAGTGGAGTACTAGCGAACAGGTTCTTGAGCATCTTTTCTTTCTCTTTTTTCAAATGCCATTTATCTCATGTTTTAAGGAAAAGAATAACTGAATTCAGTACCATACCTTGGTACTGAATACACAACTGGAGAGAGCAAAGCCCAGAACCCATGAGAGACATCATCCCTCCTTCCCCATAATGCTACTTAGTAGTGACATTCCAGTATCATCCAGAAGGAAAACCTATTGTGCTAAGTAATGCACATGCTCTGCCCCCAGTCCATTTTCACTCTAACTCAAGAGAGAGCGTGTCAAAAAGACAGATCTCAGAACAAGCTGAGAAGGAAAAGTAAGTTTCCAAAAGCTACAAAAGACTGTGGAAGAGCCAATGCTGAATTTTCTGCCCTAGTCTTGAGTAGCCTATGGATCTTAATATGAAGAAGTTACCTTATCTGCTGGCAACAGAACAGCTCAAGACCTTGGAAAGTCTCTATAGCCCAAATATAAAAAGATTAAATTTAAGGAGACAGTGAAATTCAAGGTATAGTGGGAAAATATTAAACTAAATGGATCAGAAAACAGAGGTCAGATCAATTCCCACTCACAGAAAAAGTGGAAGTGAATGGGAAAAAAAAGCTTTAAAAAAGGATCCAACCCTAGGAGGCAGCAGGCAATTTACCTCCCTAACACCAGGTTTGCAAGGGCAAATTATCAGGAGAGATGTGCCAGGAAAGATAACAACTCTGGCAGCGCAAGAACCTATTATGATGAGACAATTCATAACAACTTCCTTTACTAAGCATAAAAATTTCCCTTTTAAACTGTCTTAAACTTTGGTAATTCTTAATCCAGTCCTAGACAAAATCAAGTAACTTCAGAGCCAAGGCTCAGAAAGGATTCACCCATGTATACAACATCTCTCTGTAACACAAAAAATTCCATTATGTGCTTTCACTATACAGTGTTCCTTCTAAAGCTTCCCTGCAATTTTTATCCGCAGAGCTCCAAGGCAAGTTCCAGCTTACAGATGTCTGGAATGCATCCTGCCACACCAAAACTGTCAGCCAAAACAAGTGATAGTTACGGTTTGAAGAAAAGGTCATTTTTCTTTATTTTTTTAAAGCTGCTCATGACTGGAGCATAGGTTTTCAAGTGTGAAACATAGCCAGCAAACCTCTGAAAGTGAGTCTCAGCACCTTTCCTGAATGCATCTTTACAAGAGTAGCTAAAAGGCTTTCAGAGTGATTTTTTTTCTTTAAATATATGATGCAAGCTTTTAAACAACTATCAATGATCAACAATCAACTTCGACAATGATTTTTTAAATCAATTCCTTCCTCACGAGCAAATGCTAACAAGACACAGAGCTGAGCCATGCAGCTTGATTTCCATTTTCATCTAACTTACAGTGACATGCTTCAAATTACACAAGAATTGTGTCAAGGAAGGACACAGACCCAGTGTTAAGAGTCCTACCCGCTGACCTGCTTGCTCGTATCTGAACAGTGCAGTTATTCACAAGAAGAAAGATACACTTTCTCACTTCAGAATGCCTCAGGGGGTGATTTATACATTACATTAACTCATCTTGAAGTTCCACATATTTTTCTCTACTTTCTAGATGCTGAGAAAAACCCTGTCAGGAAACAGAGCTTGTGTATTACAGATTCCATTAATATCCTCCACAAAAGAAAATAATTGCCATTTTATGTAGCAGACAGCACATTTATGAATGATCTCTAATAGCCCCGTATTTCAAAGAGAAGTTTTTCACTCTTCTTTTGAGAGGCATGGAAACAAACTCAAGTTAAAGATGTTTAAATCAAGATTGAGGCAGATGATTTAATATGACTAGCAGCACATGGTACATTTGCATTTGTCGCTGAAGTGCTTTTCCCATTGATTCTCCTGCTAACAGAGTTACACAGCACAGCTTACAGGTGCATTTAGACAATAATCATAAAAATCAAAGCTCAAATTAAGCTGAAAGGGACTTCCAAATGTTGTCTCATATGCTCAAGACATGTGTTTTCAAAATTAAATCAGGTTGCTCAGGTCCTTTGTCCCTCCAAGTCATGAAACCCTATGAAGGTGGAGGTTTCACCAACCCCCAGAGCACCCTGCTGCTGAGCCTAACCAGAAACTCCAGGAAGGGTTTTTCCTGTAAGCCCAACTGGAGTTAGCCTTGCAGCAGCTTGCAGCCGTTGCCTCTCATTCTCCTGCTGTGCACCCCTGAAAAAAGCCTGGGTCCACCTTCTTTCCAGCCCTGCCTTGGGAAGCAGAGGACTGCAATTCAATCCTCCTCAGTCCTTTCTTCTCAAAATGGCACAAACCTAAAGGTTTCCCTCAGCGTCTCCTGAACTCTTCCCACCCCCAACCATAGCAGTGGCCTTTATCGGACTTGCTCCAGTTTGCCAGTCCCTCACTTGTACTGGGGCCTCACAATGAACACCGAATTTCAGATGCAACATCAAGACCACTAAGTAGATGTTACTTGGTTTATTATAAAATCGTATTTTAAAAATTAACAGCTTTTAAGACACAGAATATTAGGATGTTGTTCCAAAGGTATTTAAAAAACTGCAAAGAAAAAAATCCCTACTAAACATGAAATACGTGTGCCATTATATTTATGTGTATTTGAATAACTGAACAACTGCCCTGACCTACTCAACATGACATAGAGGTTATAAAAATATGGAGGTTCTTGCCCCCATCTAACATTGTTAGACACAGTATAACCTCTGTTTAATGACTCAAATTGCACCCTTCTAGACTGCAGAGCAATCACAGGAACCCAGGGACAGAAAGAAGCTCTCAGAGTTACCTAGCTGAAAGTTTAACATTTCCCACTGGCATCCAGATGTGAAATGAGTTCACCCGACTCGGTGCTCATCACCTTCTTTGCTTCAGATTTGGGTAGAGATAGCAACGACTGCTGTGGGCCACAGAGGTGGTCTGCAGATTGTCGCCTTTCCCTCTCTTCCCCCTTATTTCCCCTGTGTGCCCAACGTACAGCAGATGCAGCAGGAGAGGCCAAGAAGCTCCTGGACACTTTTACCAAAGGCAGCTGACCTGCTCTGGTCTAAACATTGGCCCTCACTTCCAATGTCTCCTTCCTGATGTTTTCATCCGGCCCTTTCCTGCCAAACTGTTAGGAGGAACAGGTAATTCTTACTTATATTTACAGACTGGAAGAAGAAAGATAGTCTTCCAATTTTTTAAGTTCCCAGTTTGACTGCCCACTTATATCTGAACTAATCTATTTAGGCAAACCCCAACTACTCCAAGCCTAAGGGAATACTGTTGTTAAAAAAAAAAAACCTCCTCCTTGTAGCACAGTAGCATGCTTTTATTCCAGATGTTTAGCTAGTAACTTCCTACATTTGGCACTAAATATCAGGAATAATCATATTGAATGCATGAATTTTGAAAGAAAAAACCCACGACAGGTCCCTTATTATACTGCAATATATTAATTTCTATTTTTTAAGCTGATATGTAAGGAAAAAAAAAGGAATTAAAATACCACATTAAAACCAGATGTTCATGGGCAATATTTCTAATGCAGAGAAGTCCCCCAGAGTTAAAGCAGTCAGATCTCCAATGGCACTCACACCAGAAACCAGAATTGTCCAAGGGTGAAATGGTCCCTAAGGACAGCTCCCTACACCTCAAATTTTCCGCCAACTACACACACCTTTGACCATGGAAGCTGGTACTGAAGGCAGTGGGAGTCTGTGACGTTCCACAGCAGACTTCACAACCTCAGAGTGCTAATATCCGCAAAATCTGTGAGACTGAAATTCTGATTCCACAGCAAAGGGCAGTTTCAGCAAACAAAACAAAGGCAAAGGCTCCTTTATACTCATCCAAAGACTACAGAGGAATGTCAACATTCCTCTCTGAGACTCGGTTTCCCTTTCTCCTAACCTCTGGTAACTCCTTTTGCCTCCAGGACTAGGCTTCTCAGCTATGTCTGCGTATCTGATTTTGTTCCATGATTTCCTCTAATTGTGGGACAAACAACAGACCATCAGTTCTCAGCTAAAGGACTACAACTACTCATCAACATCTGCATTTCCACTTCAACAAAACTATTTTCCAACACTCACTACTTGTGTAGAAGTCAGAAGGCAACAAAAATGGGACCAACACAAACTCTGCCAAAACTACAAGGCAGCACAGCATTCAGACCCGGGGTTCTGAATCCACTGAGCTCCCAAAGGGCACATGCTGCCAAGCTTTTTCAGCCTTATCACCCTAAGAACTGTAAATGTGACTCACATACCTTCTCTTTAGGGCGTGTGGACTCTAACTGCAACAACATCAGGATTCTTCATTCTTAACACTGCAGAGAGAATGAACATTTTATAATACGAAACAGAAGGTGAATCAGGGAGACTGATTTCCAAGAAACTGTGACTTGTGAAGAAAGCTTAGTCCAAGCAGAAATGCAATGTCTCTGAGAAAGTCTGAAAGTCTAAAAATTAAACTAAAAAAACAACATCAAAACAAGAAAAGTTGCAAAGGCAAAGCCCATGAATGTCTAAAATCCCCTTCTGTCCACATCACTTAGTGAATATTGCTGTATAATGCCCAACTGAGTCTTCTTCCACCTAGAACTACAGAATTCCCACTGGGAAGTAAATCTTGCTGAAATTTGATATGAAGACTCTTCTAGCAGTGCAGAGAAACGACAAGATAGAAGGCAGAAGGTTAATTTATTTCCTGGTTTTTTCCTCCTATAACTCAAGAAGGCTCTCTTACAGACAGAAAAAATAAAAATTGATTGTACAATTTGTTCTCCATACAAGTTATTCCTAAGAAACATAGACTGTAAATTTTTAAGAGGAGTCTACAGGGAATATGAACGAAGTAGCCATTCATATGATGACAGCTTCCCATCCCATGCTGTAAGCCATTCAAGAAGTCTGTATTAAGACTGGATCATTATTTCTTTTCACGTATATTTGGTTTTATTAATTGCTAAGACTCCTGTTCTATACGAATTTTATTCTTAAATTTAGCAAAGAAAATTACTGAAATCACAAGCAATGGAATAAAAAAGGAAGTACATAGGTTCAGGTAGAAAATTAATAGGAAGCCAAATTCCTGGCTCAGTTACAGTTGGGGGAAATTCTATTTCTTGCAGCAATTCAAACAAGGCCAGATCCACAGAGATGCACATTTTTCAGAATGAATGGAGAATCCACTTCAACAAAAGCTACTTTGCTTCTTTTTCTGCTCCGCTTTCTCACACCAAGCAGCATCCTGCTCAAGGCCAGAGAAAACATAGCAGCAGCAAGCCTTGAAAAAGAAGCAATCTACAGAGACACCCCAAAAACATGGCTGAAGATCAGTTTTCTAATCTTTCTTTTTAAAGAGTATTACTTACAACATTTCTTCACTTAGATTCCTGCTCAGTACATCACCTAAAGGAAGGGAAAATAGGAAGGAAGCAAAGATTGCATTCGTAGATTTGTCCAAGGGATCCTGACCACAGTGAAACCAGCACTGTTAATTTTTAATATTTATGTTCCTCCCCTCTACAGATTATTATTGCAAGGCAAATTACAGAATCACTGCTTGATAAATTCATTCAGGTTGGTGGGAGGTCATGTAGTCCAACCTGCTGCTCCAAGCCAGGTCTGCTACCAGGTGAGACCAGGCTGCTTTATCTACTGAGATACTGAAAAATCTCCAAAGACAGACTGCATGACCATCTCAGGCATCCTGCTGCCTTATTTTGTTGTCCTCCTAGAAAAAAACATTGTCCTTGTATCTAGTTAGAACCACTCTCACTTCAGTTATGACCATAGCCTGTGGTCCTGCCCCCTTCCTCATAGTCTACCAGCTGGTGGGAGCACACTGCCAGGCCCCCATGAAGCTTCCTTGCCCACCAGGGCACTGCTGCCACTCCCTGACATTGTAGCAGCCTTGTGCTGAACTTGCTTGGTTTTATCCACATCTCTCTTGTACTGGGGCAAGGTGTGGACACGAAACTGGATGCAATACTGCAGGTGTGGTCTGACAAGTGCTGAGTGAGAGGAACCCTTCCTCTCCGAGGAGACATTCCTTACCCTCCTCATTGCTGAATTCCACAGAGTTCTTGCCAGCCAGCTCCTCCAACCCGCCCAGGTCCTTCTGAATGACAGCTTAGATCTCAAGCACATCCACTGCCTGCCCATTCCCACAGTTTGGTGTCACTTGCAAACTCCATGAGCAAGCGCTGGTGGACTTCCACTTCATGCATAACATTAAACTGGACACATCCAATGATGGACAGCTGGGGCTTTCAACCGGTTACCAGCCTCAAGTTACAGCCAACCAGCCACCTCCAAAATCAACCATCCCACCAGGCTTCCACCCATCCAGCAGCACATCCACCTAGATCACAATCACATTCTGCAAAAGACCTTGCTGAATCCAACACAAGCATATGGTTTCATTAAGCTCAGTAGCAATATATTTACAAACAGGAAAGCCATGACCTACAAATATCTAAGGAATGAGAAGAATATGGATAAAAGGTTACTGAAACCAGGGAAAGGAAGAGGTTCCCAAACATGCACATAGGGCACCTGCCTTTTTGACTGAATGAGCCTTGCACCTGTCTTTTGTCCTGGTAACTGTTTGAATACCCAAAGTAAGAAGACAGGCATCACCCCAGGATTCAGAGACCATCCTGGAGGCCAAGAGTACCATAAAAAATTGCAAGCATCTGAAGAATTAAAAGGGAACTCTGGCATCATATGCTTTAAGTCAAGAATGATCTGTTTTATTCTGTGCCACACAAACTAGAAAACTGCATCAGTGGGCCAAGACAAAGATCTTTCATGGCACAGATGCAAGCAAAATAAAAATATATGAATATTAAGAGCATTTTCCTTAATTTGTGCTATAATGTGATAGCAATCAAGTTACTTCATCTGGAAAAGCAATTTTACTTCTGCAATTTCCTTTTTTAAACTTCATTCAGATTAGTCCCTCTCAATGCTGGATATCAAAAATTAGCTTAATTGGAAATATCCTCAGCAAGGTTTCTATTTTTTAATTGGAGAAGACCCTCACATGCTGCAGCATACCTCAATTGGGATGTAAACCTACACAGGGTTTAGTTGCATACATATTATTATAATACTTACATAATTAGAATTATTATGCAGAGACTTTAGAAATACTTTTTTATTAAAAATGCACCAAAATATCGTTTGGTCTAGTAATTCTGACCACCGTTACATGTAAAATACAGTAATTTTGTCACAGGGAGTATATCCCCCTCCTGAAACACAGTTAAAAAAAAAATAACTGGGGAAATGTTATTTATGGACACAATCAATAAAGCATTTTTTCCCTCCAACTGTACGTTAGTCAGACATTCATTACAAAAGCAGAAAGTCTTGTTCGAACTTGCACTAAATCCATGCATCCTCATTTTACAAGGCATAGGTTGTCTTTCAAGATACTGATGACAACTGATGAAAATTTCCACCAGAAGCTGTATCCAACGATGCAAGTGAAAGGATACACTGAAACCAATATACAGTTACTACTGCTGCCTGCAAACCAAGTCCTGACAGAGACACTCTTCCTAAACATTTTCAGCTCTTTGGGTACTACTGTCCTTGGAAAAGTAACCATGCTGTTTCTCATGGAGGACAACTTGTTCTAGCTGATCATTAAAAAAAGCATCCAGTTGAACAAATTTATTTCACCTGATGAATAAAGTTATTAAGAATATAAATAGAGTCTTATTCCTGAGTTTCAAAAATATATGGAGTAAAATATGGAAACACATTTCTAATAACAAAGTTAAGATGCATGCACTAGAAAAATAACACTATTTTCATTGATTTTCTAACACCAAAGTTTTATTCAAATAAATCAGAAATCAGGTAATACAGCTATTAAATCATTAATTAGAGGAAGAAAGAAAAATAGTAATAGCACTTGCAAAGAACACCCCTTGTTTTCAAAAAATGTATAATGGAAGCTAGTTTTCCACAAAAGTGTAAGTTCTACATCTAGTCCCAACATCAGCAGTCTTCACTCTTTCCTTGATTTGGAACTGATCTAGTAGACATCTTTCTTCTCAACCTTCTACAATTTGAAAGTGAAGTTTTTGGAACTCAATTAGTCAGTCCACGGTTTGCAACAATATTAAACATTAAGTAAGAAATTCTAAAAGAGCCCTGAGGATGAGACTGTGAATGCTTTAGAAAAGTGAAAAATATAAAAACAAGAGACACAAGCTCAAGACTCACTGTGATCTTACCAGAAAATCTAAATATTGCCATCTACTTCTCAGTAAGTTATTACCCCATTTTACAGATGAGGACATAACGTTTACCCTCTTTCTTGAAGTTTTTGAGATGTATAGTCTGTATCTCTAAAGAAAAAAAAATTCATATGATTTCTGAATTTTTTTAACACATTTCAAGAAAAAAGAGATTACAGAAGAGAAACAAGTGAATGTTTGACCTTGAGCTTGGATCCTAATAGCTCACATTCATGATTCAGTCCCAAGTAACAAGTATTGTACAGTACAGTAAGTCACTGAAACAGATTTTCCCAAGATAATGCCCCTATTCAGCAGCACGTAAGTAGAACAATTTACTTTGCTCTGCTTAACTGCTTCACCCACGCATTTGACATTAAGCTTCAGGCTTCCTGACTGAGCAGTATACATGTAGGACATACTCAGTGTTGGGTAGTTATGCATCACTTCCCACAGTCTTGCTGATTCAGGCATTTCAGAATAAACATGAATGGAGTTTTTGATCTTAAAACTCTAGTTTGAAAACATATTTTTCAACTCTTGTTTAGCATTACTTGTCATCACTCCCTTAAAAATAAGTTTCTACTTTTACATGTTCCTAGTTTCTAAATAACCTACAGTATTTTGATGCAAGTAAAACCCAAGATTCTTTACTATAAGAAAATCTCAACAGATAAAAATCTCAAAAGAGGCTAATAATAATAACGCAGCAGTTTTCTTCCATAGATTTGTGACAGAACTTGAGTCACAATATTCTGCTCTCTGCAAACCACACACTCACACATACAATGACATTACTGAGAAAGATTTGCAAACAGAAAGAATATTAAGACATAGTTGTATGGGTCCATAATGAGAATTCTGGTTTACCTTGCTCATGTGTCTCCTACCTCCTTATAATAAAGAGCCTCTCTCTCTCATAATATGCCTGCAGTCTCCCCTAAGTAATTCTCAGGCTTCAGTTTATGACCCAATCCCTGAAAATTTCCAAGCATCCAGGCTTACAGCTTTCCTACTTGCTAAGCTCTTTCTAGATTCAGAAATGAATTTACCAATATTAATTTTCCAGTAACAGATGTAATAACAAGAATGTATTAAAATAGGAGTGGGGAAGATGTATCTGTAATAAATGCTTATTTTAACGAGATATGATCTTAGATGTGAAAAATGCCTCCCTCACATGTTGTCAAATACATACAAAATGAAAGACTAATTCATACCACTATCAATGAAACCTCATTTATTGTTCCATTATAACATACAAAATGTTCAAAAAGTAGGAATAATTGCACTCACAGTGTTTAACACTGTAACTCCAAAGGAACTTTCTCTGAGATACAACTGCTGCAATAGATATTCCACAAGAAGCATCCACAGATAGTCCGGAAATGCACTTCCAGCTCAAAAAACCATCAGGAAGCTGAACTTACAGAAAGATAGTTTTAAAAACACCTTTAAATTTAGAGATTATATGACAACTCCACAGGGTCCCTTATAACATTCTAAAGTCAAACTGTAAAATGAAAATACATAAGAAAGAAAAAAGTGAAATACAAGTCACTGTACACAAGTGGAAACAAAATTACTGTCCCACATACGTAAAATGAAGAAAATAAGTACTACACATATCTCATTTCTCCATCACATACAAAACTGAGACCAGTGTACTACAGATGCACAAATAAACTGACTGCAGCTTTGCACAATGTATAAAGTTCAGTCTGAATCAAAACTGGTCCTCCTTCTCCTGGACTGCAGCTTTTGCTTCCTGGCTGCTTCAGAAGTAGACTGAAGGTTATAAATTTTCAACATCGGATTCTAAAAATAATTTCTAATTCATATAGAAGCAGCTAATAGACTTCCTGTTTTACAAATAAATAATGTACTATTCCCAATTGCACTAAATTCCGTTAACAGTAAGTTTAACAATAGCCCTTTAGGTTTGTTGTTTTCCTTCAAATGTTTATAAACTATGCAAAGATTACTGAACAGCTCAGAATCAACTGAAGAACTCCTCCGCTGTTGAGATTTCTTCACAGAATCATAGCATGGTTTGGATTCGAAAGGACCTTAAAAATCATCTAGGTTCCAAACCCCCTTGCCATGCATGAGGCAGGGACATTTTCCACCAGACCAGGTTGCTCAGAGCCCCATCCAGCCTGGCCTGGCAAGATAAAGCTTGTTTTACAGTACTCTACTATGGGAAAGGATTTTTGCTGCCTACTGATGAGTGAAATCATAGCCTATCTGCTAAGCATTAGCATAGCTCAGGGTCAAAGAGAGCTCCTCAGCATGGAGGGAAGGAAGCAACCCCCTTTTCAGTACTTTGGTGTGCTCAGCACTGGCCCGTCAGAGCCAAGAGCACAAGACGTGTACATTCGGCTTCCCCGTCTCAGAGCTGTAATGCCAGACCACACACACCCATCACGCAGCACTGGGGCTCCTCTCCATATCCTATGGCATACCAACTCCTGAAGCCCAAACCCATCGGATGCTGCCAGGTCCCAACACGCAGCAGGAGATGATGGACAGCCCATTACTCAAGTGTCTGTCTGCTTCCATGGCCCCTTCTCCTACCACATCCATCTACGGGTATCAGCCACGGAAGTCCCATGGACTGGAAACCCAGTGCCTTCACAAGACACCTGTTGACACTCACACAGTAAGTCACATCTCATGTACAATGCCACAGGTAATCTATGGAATCCATAGAATATATTATAAAAATCTTGAAATCTCACTGTAAAGCCTTCGGAAATATCAGATTTCAAGACAGTATCTAAAGAACTACTGTTCATAACCAGATAAACACATGTAACTAGTTCATGGAGTACTGAGCCTGAGGGTGAGAAGGAAAAAAAAGACAAGATGGATTAAACAAAGCAAGTCAGACAGATTATCAAGATCAAACAGATCAGCCAAGTGAAAAGAATGAAGGGCCCATTGAAGAAAACAGCTGAACAGCCAGAACCTCTGCCTGAATAATGGGCTTGAAATGTAGGCACCCTACATGTCCCATGTTCGGGCAATAAACCTGTGTCTCCGGAGGGCCAACAGAAAATTTTAAAAATGTTATACTTCATTTCTACTTCAGAACAGATTGCTCACTGGGGTTCACCAGGCAGAGTGAAGGCTTTAGGAAAAGGAATTATTTTATTTACAATAAAAATAGCCACAAACTAACATTTTGGTATAACCTCACTGTATTCATTTAGCATGAAACAGCTTTTAGCAGTATGTTTTTTTTTTACTGACTCATGAAAAAAAACCCCAACTCTACAGCTTTTTATGCTAACAGTTGAACTGCAAGACTGAAAAAAGATGCCTTTTACATTGCAATTAAGCAACTTAAAAACTGCTAGGTCAAGGTAAAAGCCATGATCTCAGTATCTTTGAGAAAGAAAGTAAAAAAAAAAAAAAAAAAAGGATTGAAGAAATATGTAAATGAAAGAGGAGAGAATTTATGATTGATAAAATTGTTTTGGTCAAAAATGCAAGCATCACCTAAAAGTCTTTAAAATAAGCCTTTGCTGTGGAGAAATTATTAATAGCTGCGTTTCCAAGCACTTGGTACTGCCTACTAACACAGCTTGCTAGCTCACTCGTCCAGTGCATGACTGGGCAATCTTGTAAAGCTCTCCTTACCTTACCCTGTAAGCACAGGGCATCTCGCAAAAGCAACTACATGGTCTGGGATCACCACAAACAACTACGTAACTTGTCCAATAGTTGCACCGTTAATTATAAAGAAACCAAAGACAATTTTAAAACCTCCTTGAAAAAAAAATACATAAAAGTACAGTGTTATTGTGAAGAAGTATTTTTTTCGCTCTTTCAAGACAACCAATTTAATTTCAGATACCAAGTAAAAAATTGGTCGATACCAGCTTTGAAGAACGGGGAAGAAAAGAAACTCCAGGCCCCCCCGGGAGTTTTATTTTCCATAGCCGTGTCCGTACCTGATGGAGAGGGGAGGGAAGCTGGAGGCGGCGGCTCCCCATACGGTGGAACACGAAGCAGCGCACACGCGAGAAGCCCCCCGCGAAAACCTCGGGGAAGAAACCTCACCACAGTTCAACAGCCAGAAGTTTGGCCAAGGCGTTCTAGGGACCCCTCGCACCCTCGCTTCAGTAACCCGCCTCGCACGGGCAAAACCGATTTAATGACAATCTCGCACCACGAGTCCCCCTCCTCCCCCGCGGCGGTGTCCAGCGGCTGCCGCCCCGGGCCCCCACAACCCCAGCGAGGCAGCCCCGGCCCCCGAAGGGCGTCTCCGCACCAAACATCGAACTCACCCTCCGAGGACCAAACTTTCCGTGACAACACCGGAGCAAGACCCCGGCGCGAAGCGAACACCCACCTCCTCTGCCGCGGCCGGAGCCGCCGCCAAATGCTCCGAGGCGGCCGCCGCCCGGCACGGCCCGCTCCGCTCC